>JAOWBW010000224.1:551764-620974 GCA_026119855.1 Campanula takesimana
AAGCAGTAGGTTATCCATTTTACTAGAGAAAGCTTCTGTCGCACTTTATTATTTTGAGTTATTCATGATAGAGCATATTAATTCATTGTTAGGAGTTGTGCATAGTGAACATATTATCACCTGTACCATACAGTAAATATACTGCTTAATTCTGACTCTTAAATTTCAGTATTTGATTTATCATTCATGCAGTAATGGAACGGGAAACCTGTATTGTGGCTGAGTTTTTTGTTACTATTCTAATATCACACCTAGTCTTTTACCTTAGAGCAGCTCAATACCAAACTGCATTATTGTTAATTTATAATGCACCAGTTTTCGTTTACTGTATTATTTAACAAACTGTTACTCCCTCCATCCCAAAGTAACAGTCCCATTTGACAAATCAAATTTTATAGGATGGCAACTATTGTTGTTTTGGTGCTTGTGCCTACTTTACATTGCAGTAGAATCACTTCTTATATTTTGGTGTCAATATAGAGGGGATTGGACAATTTTTAATGGACTGAGGGATTATTTACCTGTAAAGGTGTTATCTACTTTCCAGCGCTTCTAACTGAGAGATAATCTGACATGGTTATCTCCGCAATTACCCCAGTTGCTCATCTCTTTCTTTTCCTTTTTTTTTTTAACTCTTTTTTGGCGCTCAGGCGTTGAAATCATCATACAGTAAATCCGAAGTTTCCTTGCATAACAAGAGGACTGATTGTTGGATCATCATAAAAGAAAAGGTTATATAGGAGTTCACACCTCTTTATGTTCATAATTTTCTTTTCTATTTGGTGTATTTCATTCCTTTTTCTCAATGCATGTCAAATAACTATAGGTGTATGATGTTACCCCGTATGTTGAAGAACACCCTGGTGGTGATGCCATCCTAGCACATGCTGGGGACGACTCGACAGAAGGATTTTTTGGGTTAGTCTCTGACTCTTATAAACTCTTCATTTTATCCACTTTTTTTAAGCACAGCTCTCCCAAATTTAAAGTGTTCGTAAAAGGAACAAGTTCTCTCTTTTTCACTCCACAAAAAAAGTTTAAATGCTGAATCATTAGGCCGCTGTTTCTTCCCCTTGTGGTCTTGAGTGGAAAGTGAGTTGAACGACGACACCTTTATTGGGTTGCCATAATGATGACATAGCATCACCTTTGCAACCAATATTTTTTTTTTCTCATTCATGTGGTGCTCATCTCAGTTTGTTAAATAACCACATTGATGTTGTGGCAGGCCACAACACGCAACAAGAACTTTTGACATGATTGAGGATTTCTACGTTGGGGATCTGGAGAAGTAGTAATCATGTTACTCCGGTTATTAATTATTGTAATGTCGTTGAATTCACATGTAACATGTAAACATTCTTTGTAATCATGTTGCTTGTGTTATTGATTATTGTAAACTCATTGAATTCACATGTAAAATGTAATCATTCTGGTGACTCTGCCCATGGCATCAGACTTTCTTGTTCTCTGACTTGAAATGATATCGTGCGTAATATGATCCATTTGTTGACTGATGCTACTGTAAAACTCATTGTCCTTTAAGGATCGATTAATTGCGTGAGAAATATGTAAATATTCTCCCTCCGTTGTATTTGACCGAGGCATTTTGTAGATTTGGTTGTTTAACTTGCGATCACTTAATTTTTTTTCCCAGAAATTATGTTTGTGTTTTACGCTCTATTCTAGTGAAGTTTTTTCTCATATTAGTCGGCATACAATGTGGTGTTTGGATGCCGGTGGTTCAGAAAGGAAAAAAAAAAGGAAATAAACAAATTAATGGAAGAAGTTTGTTGCAAGAACCGAATCAAGTTGTTCCATGTGCAGATGGAGTTGTACACTGCCAACATTCAAATACTACTAGGAACGAAATTTCAATATGAAAAACAATGGAAACACTAGTATACCACAAAAATCTTGTCTTACAATGAGATTTGACTACACACGTATCAATAAATTACACAACACTATAAATTACAAAAACCAGCCCAAACACGAAGAGCTAAAAAACCAACTGATTGAATTATATGTAGAAAAAAATGGAGTAAAAAAAATTCCTAATAAATAAATCTATCAATGGAATGGTGCTGAATTATAAGTGTACCTGGGAGCGGAACTTCCCAACGCCTCCGTCCAATTTAGGATTTTGGACCAACGAGGTTAAATTAATCACAAGTAGGACCAAAAAAAAAAAAAAAAATCACAAGCGTTTAGGGTTGAATTCCATTTTCCCTCTACATGTCGTACTTCTTGGGCTGCCACCAATGTGCCAACGTTTTTGATAAAGAAGCAAGGATTGAAACCTTGGGCGAACTTCCTTTCTTCCCATGTATTACAAGTTTACCTCCCAAATCTGCAAATTTCGGACCCTTCTCCTTTGGTCTCTCAATCTGAGAAAACAAAATCTCGTGAATTTATATGCGATTTGTGTTGAGTGAAAAAGAATTTAGAAATAGGGTATTACCAATGTTTTGCTCTTCATTAAATTTTAACTTTCTTTGGGGACAAAAATAGAAAGGAAGGGGGAATGGGTGTGCCATATAAGTGGAAAAGGATAAGAAAAGTGTACCTTGTGTATTTTGCCGTCCTTCAAATGGTATCGGATACCAGACCAATTGATAGACTGAGAAAAATGTGAACGGAAAGCGGAGATTGGGTACAAGAAATTATCCACCACCATTGCAACAAACACCTGCTCAAGGAAAACAGCAATTGTTTTGGTAAGTAAAACCATCATCTCATGAACCAGCCCACTGAACGAATAACAAATGGTTTCTCCTCGTTTCGATAGTACTTTTAACATATTTTGCCACTACCAAAAACAATCAATGACGTAAGGGAGAATCCAAATGCAGTAACTTCCAAAAGTAATGACTAGAGAATGCCCTAAGATGACATGTAAGGAATCCCCTGTCTGTTATTACCCGTATCTCAGTCAAGTAGCTGATGACTAGTTAGGTTTAAGATTGCATTGGGTTGAATGCCTTATCTGAATATGACGAAAGAAAAGGATAGTTTATAGGCCATTTTGATGGAACTTACCAGGCACCAGTTGTAAGAAGCGAGCGAGAGTGGAGGAGCCTCGGGAGACAATAAGTTGCATAGATGTACTTCTACTCTTGTCAAGTTCCACATCGAAAGAAGTTCAATAACCGTGCATATAGCCAGGCAGCCTGCCAACAACAGGCCTGGAACAAACCAACATCAAAGAGGGGCAAACAGTTACATGAAAAGTTCAATGTATGGATAGAACAAGTCAGCACTGAACTTCCATCCATGTAATTAAAAAAAAAAAAATCTGCTCACCACAAGAATTCAGCACTGTTTCCTCAAGCATGTGGTCCTTGGAACGATATCTTATTGCTGCTGCTACATGAATCACGGCCATAACATATGGTGCAACAAATCCCCAGGATAAATAGCAGTGGACAGAAAATAATGCCCGGTTCATTATCCGGTTAATATTTGTTGTATATGACTCCAAAACAAATGTTTGCTTTCTCAAGTAATTCCAGTACCTATCAAAGAAGTGCCAGAGTAAGATGCAAAGTATAGGAACACTTTATCTGTAATCCTTCTTTTATTACAGGGGAATAGCTTCACAAAACTTGAACAAACCTTGGAAAGGTCATATCAGTAGCAAGTGGGTGGGGAAAGACAGCAACAGGAGGCGAAGTGATGAGCCTCTTATGTGCCCCTGCAATAGACAATGGCGTAATCAACTAAACAAGTAATTCAGCATATTTAAAGATTGCAAGTTTTAAAAGTTCCATAGCTTTCATGATATAAAATAACAGTAAAGCACGATAAGACATCAAATTCAGAGACCAACTTATAAATAACTATGGAACAATTTCTATACTTGCACGTGATTCTAAAAGATGAAGGAACTAATCAAGCAGTGACCGTTTTCCATCAGTCCAATCCTTCAATCGCATACATTATAGTTACCTTCAATCGAGTCCATTCTAAAATCTTCTTGCCTTGTAATGAGCGTCCAATTTTTTAATGAATTTACACTAATGTATATGTACTACACCCTCTGTCCCAAAGTGATAGTTCCATTTCCCCTTTTTGTTTGCCCCATAAAGTTAGTCCCATTTCCAAAATTAAGGCTTCCAAATCACTGAATTTCCAAAATGTACAATATAACCCGAAATGTTTGAAAAGTCAAACGACACTATTAATTTGGGATGTAGGTGGTATTAAATTGCAATCAGGTATATGTAACATTTAGAGAAAGGAATAGAGATTTTTTAGGTTACATACATCAAGTGTTCAGACTTACACGGACATGGCAAATCTCTTACATTTACAATTTGCACCAACTTTGGTATTTATCGACATTACATCCTTGAAAAAAAATCAGTCAGACTGATAGAACATAATTAAAGCATAAACATACTTCCTTTGTCTTTTTTATTTGTTCACACTTTGGTCCGGCACAGGTTTAAGGAAAATTGTATAATATTGGTAGTGGATTAAGTGATGAGAGTATCAACAGTGGGGTGGGAATTGTGAGTGGGGTAGTTGTTGTGAGTATGACAAGTGGGTCCACCAAATAAAGGTATATTATAAAGTTTCTTTTTTGTAGTGTGAACAATCAAACGGGACACACAAAATGGCAAAAAATGGGTAAATAAAAAGACGGAGGGAGTATGCATTACCAGCTATAGCCGCAAGAGTCATATCATCAGAATAGCCCCCATCTCGAAGTCCAGAAACCACACCATGACGGTCGGTTCTAAAATCATCTGCATGCATCTATTTTCAAGAAAAAGGGAATCAGAATTTAAAAAATGCATCTATAATATGCATGAGGTAGAAGTTGACGCTACTTACCATCATGCATCCTCCCCATAAGAAAAAGGTTCGCCCACCAGTAGCAAACCCCATTGAACATGGCTGTAAACGTAAGCAGTCAGCTAGTTCATGAGTTCCAGGGAATTATTAAAGTTAACAAATTTTCCCTCCGTCCCAAAATGAATATTCAAATTTACCCTTTATCAAAAGCATATTTGAAAAAAAATAAAAATTGAACATTCATTAGAATATTGTATTGTCAAAGGTGAAATTTATTTAAAGACAACAAAATGTAGAGAATGAACATTCAATTAGGGATGGAGGGAGTACTCTATATTTTGTTTCGCAACACACGAATTAAGAGAAGTTTGGACTCTGATATATGGCTCTACGTGGAATCTACAACAGGGAACTTGTCTTACTCCCTCCGTCCCAAAATACTTGTAGTTCTAGGATTTTCACACAAATTAAGAAAAGCAATCAATGCATGTCTACAACAACAACAACAACATTACCCCAGTGCCGCAAAGGCTCCCACCTATGGTGGGGTAAGGGGGGGTCGGATGTACGCAGCCTTGCCCCTATATTAAAGCACAGAGAGGCTGTTTCCAGATGACCCATGATGAAAATTGCGTCGAAAATTGCATGGACTGACTGCTGCTTCATCACAAAGAAGCGCAGACAATTACCCTTGAAATATTTCAAGTACCAAGACAATTAAATGCTTTTACAATGACAACTACCATCATAAATAAGGGTATATTTGACAAAAAATGTCAAAGATAAAAGCAAAACTACAAATATTTTGGGACAAATTTCAACCCCTTAAACTACATGTATTTTGGGACGGAGGGAGTAATACTTTTCAATTAAATAAAATGATGGACAGATTGCTGGTGGTAATCAAACTTGTTTCTCTCTGAACATTTTATCAATATAAAGCAAACCAAGTCACACCATTTCTATAATCTCATCTAAATCATCAGGAATCTAAGAATTCTACATACAGAAAATAATCAGCAATAAAATTCATGAAGAGAAATGTCTGCAGAAATGCTGAGCATAAATTTTGGTACCGCATACCATGTGGTATTCATAAATACAGTAACTTCCCAAACTTCCAGATGGTAAATCAAGGGGATATCCAGTTTGAATGAAAATCTGCATGTAAAAGCTGTGAAGTTAAGCAACATGGGAGAGAAAATGAAATAAATAGAAGGAGAAGATGAGACCTGACTACCCAAACTACATGTATGGCAATAGGTGAAAGTAATTGAAGGTGCGCCTTACCTCAGGATTCTTTTCCATCTCGGCAGTGAGGGCCCCAATCGATCCAGGATGAAGCCTAACATCATCATCAAGAAATAATACATACTTGCTGTCTTTGTGCATTTTCTCCACCCCAACCTGCACAGTGGAACATAAAATACATTAGAAGCACCACATAGAATTCTTAATCTAACCTCATCCATGATGCAAAAGTACATGCACATTGACTGTAGCCAAATGTACACTTCATAAGATGTCAACACTGTCAACTAAAAAGAGTACAGAGTTGACTTGCTGCATACCAACTGATTGTGAATTTTCTGACTACAAGTTGTTGAAGGGCCGGCTACAATAATCTTTGCATCAACTTGATCCTGTAAACAGGAGCAATTATGTGTAAGTTGATGTTCAAGACACTCACATGGCTCCAAATACCAAGTCAAGCATCAAAACTCCAGCACAAAAGGAATCCTGCACCAAGTGCTAAAATAGAAATCCAGGCATCAGATGTTGTAGCTTAGACACTTTATGGGAACTACCACGTTCATCTACATTATCAATCTCAAAAAAGAAGGCGCAGAAGGATAGCATGCATTAATGCATTTCCCCAACTACCGTAACAGTGGTGTGAAATGTTAGAAAATAGATGAAACTTTATAATTATCCATGAACGTGTCCGGAAATATGAATTATAACATAAAGATATTTAAAATGTCTTTGAAACAAGGATGACAAAGGAAAATCAAATATGTGGATCAGCTCACAACAATATTATTATAAAGAAGCTTCTGGCTCGATTACATCTCGATACTGTGAAAGGCACGATTAAGAGTTGCAAGTGTTCAAGGAAAATGAAATATAGCCTCAGTAAGAAGAGATACGTAATTGCATTTCAACATTTGGATACCTTATACTCTGCTAGTAAGCGAGATACGGCATGATAAGCAGGGTCTTCTGTACTGTCCACCAGAAAAAGGAACTCCAAGGGGCCACCATATAGGGAAGTTATCTGCACACAGTCATGCATAAGACTAGGCATAACAAGGACTACTGAGCAGCAGATAGTATTCTAATCACAAGAAGAGCACGGGTAAAACTAAAAGGATTCAAGAAAATGTAATCAAAGCCAGTGCAAAGTTAATGGTTACATGGAGGAACCCCACTCCCTTGAACTTCAGAAGAAAAAAGTACTCCACTGCAAAGTGAGAGTCTAAAAAGAAACAAAAAAGAAGTGTGTCCCATAATGAGTGACAATTTTCTAGTGAAGTTAGTAAACACACCTTTGTCAAGTGTCAACTATCATGTCCTAAACTTACACTTGCAACGACATACAGTGTTCATTAAGGGTTTCGTACGAATAAGTGCTACCAAAGTGCTCTAAAGAAAATGTTCTTAATTTGCTTGAGAAACTGAAAATGGACGCCCATTTGGACGGAGAGTCAGATAGAGTATTAGAAAGATTCTTTTTTTTTTATGTAATTAATATATAATTACATAGACACATCTATTAGGGCTTGCTTTCGCTAATTTTCTGCACTCCACGTACCATGAAAGGTACCAACCATGTCTTGGTGTCCGCGGAAAAGAGGTATATATAAGAATGCAGGGTGATAATTGTGATCAGGTGCACTGTGGTATGGTTACCACACGCTTGGTTTTCTTGAGTAGCCTATGCCCCCTAGGGAGTTGTTTCTCTAGAGAGTTATTATCTTCTGCAGATAGAAGTTCAGGACAAAAGAAGCAGAGCATCTAACCTCGAGATGTTTACTCATTTGAACGTCACATTGTTCTTTAAGTAGGTCCAAATCATGAGCAAGAGGTAAAAGTATGTCAAAGTTGTAGCAACACATGTACTCAACTCATCTAATCCATTGAATGTACAACAAGAATGACTCTTGAAACTCTTACGTGTGTGTGTAGGATACCTGAGTTCTCCAGTTGTGTAGATTGTGTTCTCCAAATCCTTTCAAAGGCATTACAACTGTGACTCTCGGCAAGTTGACCTGTTTAGAATGCTCAAGGTCTTGGATATCACGACAAAGAAATGCAAAACTGTTGCCACGTTTCATACTACCCTTGATCAGTTTTATCTCTCTATTTCTGCAATAGTAAATAAAATGTTAAACCTAATGAGCATTGCAACAAAATGAATACAGCACGGAATGTGCCTTTAGCAAATGACACATTGTCACCATCGTGGTCAAATGTTTAAATTTTAATACCTGACATACGCTGCACAAGCCCATCCAGCAGCAAGAAGTAAGCATATTGCACACCCCTGCAGCATGAAAAAAATGACTCATCAAAACATGGTCGAACGGCAGAAAGGACCAAGAGAGAGGAATAAAGAATTACATAACTTTACGCATTCTACTTCATAGAAGACTGCCAAACAATAAACAGGGGGTGGGGGAGAATAAGCATCCTTATTGTTGAAATCAATAATTCAGAAGCAATGTCTGGTTGTCTCTTACAATAATCCTAGAAAACCAGAAAAAAATCTGAAGAAAGCTTTGCAAACTAATTGTGCCCCATTTATTGCTTAGTCTAAAACTCAAAAGTCAAACCCCAGCCAGAACTTTATACCTCTTTATAGACCAGAAAGGTCAACATAACTTTCCTTAATTCAGCTGATGGAAGTCCTGAGAACTGGAAAACTATCTTGATTATAGTAGCAGCAGATGCACAAAGTTAACAAGAGAGTGGCTAATCTAGAGGCCTTTTCCAGATTGCTCAAGATTTTCTTCGCTAGAACTCCCTCCGTAATCCGTCCACTGAAAAAGACTTATACCTCGACATTTCAAAGACAAATTGGCTATTCTGGTCCTTCAGAAACTATTTAAATGAATATATTAGTTTTTCCTAAATGATGGAGCGAGCAGTTCCTAGTATTTCTTATGCAGTTTATGATGGCTTTCGTCTTATTAAATAAGACTCTGTACATCAGCTATCTATCTCAAAAATGATCAAGTTGACTTCAAGGAGCCAGATATGAATCTTGTAAAGCAATGATATATAAACAGAGAAAATCATCACCATACACTCTTCCAACATAACTTCTAGTTTGAGATTTCAATCTAAGAGATTGACTACATGTGAAAACCACTTTACCTCCAATACACATATCTAATAATCCTCCACAACTACAAGACAAACTGTTTAGCTACTTCATGAAAAACTCAATTTGTTGACCTACCTACATTTTTTTTCCTATTAAGGTAATCTAAAAACGCCATAAATCGAAATGATAAATCCGAAACAAACCTATAGCAACTACAGTATAACATACATCAGAATCAGGAGAATTAAAAGGCAACAATAAAGTTTCTCACTCTTTAAAATTTGATTATGAAAACTTCTAGGATTCAAACGAAAAGAGTTACAATTAGTCTACAGTATTGAACATTTCAAAATTACAACATTATGAAAGCATTGAATTCAAACAGGAATTACAACAATTCAAAACAGGAAAACTCCAAAGATTCACGAACAAGCGAATCATAATTCCAAACATATTGCTCTATCATCTTAAATAAACTGAAAATTCGAAAGGGAACATGACCTGGATCTGCACAAAAATGCCGAGAGGACTGCAGAAGACTCTGCTGGCGAGGAACAGAAAGGCGTCGAGAGAATCGAACGGCGACATTGTTTCTATAAGCTGCATAGTAGAATCAAAAAAACACGCTTGGTTTGATGAATGCGAGTGTAATCGTTGTTCAAGTAATGGAGAAGAACGAGCCCTAGATTTCAGCGACAGGAAGAAAATTTTCTCTTTCGCTCTCGCTGAATTCAAATTCGTTTCCCGTTGATTTCCTCTCTCTCTCAGATCGCCATGAACGGGCGGAGAGGAACAAGGAATGAGAGAGAGGGAATGGACAGAGGAGAGAGAAAAAAGGAAGAAAGGATGGGAGACCGCGTAATTTTATAATTCGAAGGACAGGAAAGAGAGAGGAGGTTGTCGATTGTTCTCACGCTCCTTTCTATACGTTGTTAATTCGTTTGTTTACCTTATAGCTTAAGATTAAAAAGTGAGTGAAAAATAATTTTTAGGCCATAATTTTATACTACCTCCGCCCCAAAATGATCTTCATATTTTTTTATCGTTATTCCAAAATCCTGACTCTTAATAAAGAATAAGCATTAGACTGAGTATATTTAAAAATAAATATAACCTTTCCTTTAGAGTTATTTTTCATCCTTATAATATCCTTTAGGAGTGCCAAATTTAAGAAACTCATAATTTTCTATTTTAATAATATTGCAAAGATAAGGTTTCGTGTGGAACAAATTTGAATTAATTAAGGTAAGTATCTTAATGGGATTATGGGAAGATGCTACTCTTTTTAATACTAGTAAGTATCTTTATGGGGAGATGCTCCTCTATGATCCGAATCTTCGTCAGTAATGCAACAAGCCCAAATTCTTCTAAAACAAATGGAGAAAAAAAGGATCGAAATACGTAGTACTATGTTTTTCCATTTTTTATGGTTTAATTTTAAATTATGAGGAAGTCTTGTGTGAGACGATCTCATATATGAGACGGATAATGATGAGAGAGAAAATGAGATTTCCCCGCCCCACCCACAAAGGGGTAAACCATTAACTCTTTCAACAATACCCATCTCACGTGTAAGACCGTCTCACACAAGTTTTTGTCTTAAATTATACTCCCTCATTCCCAAACTTATGGCTACTTATTTTCGTTTTGGGTGTTTCATATTTATTTGTAACTTACACAAAATGTTCAATTTTCTCTCATCTATCCACTCACAACAACTATCCACCAAATTATATTCTCTTTCCTACCCAATCACACTGTTTATTTTTCTAACAAATTTTCTTAATTCACGTGCACTCATTTTTAATAGCAATAAATTTGAGACATAGAAGTATACCCTTTTGGTTATGTGATTCATTTGTCACCTTGACTCATTGGATTATAAGTGTTGTATTTCTAAAAAGAAAAAAATAACAATTTT
Organism: Campanula takesimana; assembly: GCA_026119855.1. NCBI lineage: Eukaryota > Viridiplantae > Streptophyta > Magnoliopsida > Asterales > Campanulaceae > Campanula > Campanula takesimana. The sequence goes on from JAOWBW010000224.1 coordinate 562,819, forward strand.
AAGATAATTTTGTCATGGTATAAATTATTTACAAATAAGCAAAAAAAAAAAAAACACATCGATAAATTGGTTCAAGAATTTTTATTTTTTTTGGACAAAGTCTCATATACAACGGTTGCATGGGCGTGCAGCGGGCTTGGCCCATGGAGCAGCCCGCCCGCCAGCGACTCCTCCACTCCCAGCGCGACACGTGGCATTTTAAAAAAAAACAAAGAACTTTAAAATGCTATGTCTTATATTTATAACTCAGAAAAAAAAAATTAAAAATAACGTTGTGTTCGTCTCGACGAGACGAATAAAACTACATATGTCATGATATGGTTTGATTTTTTTTTTAAAAAAAAAAAACATATTTTTTTACACACAAAAACTTTGAGCTACTCATCAGCTAAGATGTAACACTCCGTTCTGATAAAAGTAACAGTTTCATTTTCATTAAGTAACACTTTTCACAGTCAAATGTAACAGCAATTTTATAAGAAAAATTAAATTGTTTGATAGTTTTGTGGTTAGAAAAAGTAATATTTGAAGTGTAACAAAGTGAATATATAATTATAATTTTCTATATAGATGAATGTAACATTTTTATTTAGTAAATGTTACTTTTCTTGTTTGAAAAAGTAAAAATTCATATATATAATCGAGTTGCATTTCAATTGTTACTTTCTCAATAAAAAATTGTTACATTTCAGATATAATGTTACATTTAAGAATATAAACTGTTACAATTGAGAGAAAAAATGTTACATTCATTTTTTATAAAATGTAACATTAGTTTAGTTTGTCAATCTTATGTTAATTTTGAAAAATAAAAGTGTTACATTTGAAAAAATTGAGTGTTACATTCCTTTATAAAAAGTGTGACATTAGTTTAGTTGTCAATCTTTATGTTATTTTAATCTATTGCAGCAAAATTGTGATACATTTAAAAAAAAGTTGCATTTGAAAAAAAAGTGTTACATTTGAAAAAAAAAATGAGTGTTACATTCCTTTATAAAAAGTGTGACATTGGTTTAGTTGTTAATCTTTATGTTATCTTTAATCTATTGCAGCAAAATTGTGGTACATTTTGAAAAAAAAAATGTTACATTCGTTATAATTAGTGTTACTTTTGTTGGGAGGAAAAAAAGTTTGAGGTGAAAAAAAAAAAAAAGGGCGGCTCCGTGCGCCATCGCATGGTGCGGCAGTTGCACAAGACCCCTTTTTTTTCCCTTTACAAACCATTACTTATTTACATATTATATTTTGTTAGTGCAGAAAAGGGTGCTACCACTAGTGCTGCCAACAGTGTTACCCCAGACGGGATTTGTAATAGTTTCATCATTTATTCACAAAATTATTGGATATTAATGTTTAATATTTGCTGCAAGTTTAATGTTATTTGTAGGTCAAAATGAGCATTCAATGTTGATCAAAATGATAGAGCTACAAACAAGGAGTTAGTTAAAGGAAGAATTATGCATAAATGGATATTTATGCATAACTTTGGAAGAAGAATAACAAAAACGTGGGAGAAGACCTTGTCAACCATTCCTTGCTGAGCATGAAGAGTACAAGGGATGGAAGCACAAAGGCACAAGGAGGTGATGCACGGCACATGTAGAAAATATGGTGGTTCCTACAAAGTAGGAAGCATTATCTACTTGGTGCACAAGATTAGGAAATCCTCTCCAACAACCACCAAGATGATTTCATCCATGTTTGAGTAGCCACCACGTTTTTTGAGGCTATATAAAGGGCTGTGGAGTTCAAGCAAAACACACAAGAGAGATTTATTAAAACCCCATAGTCTTAGACCAAGTGCTAGTGATGTTACAACACCTAACCATACATTACAATCTAGTTTCTTGATGAAACTATTTGTTGAAGGCTAAATTGGTCTAGCCTTTTGATTGTGATGGGGGTATTGTTTCTTTATTGATGGTTCTTGTATCTAGCACATTTTGTACTCTTATTTTCTTTAGAGGATAGGAGTTGTTTAGACTTTGTACTTAAATTATACATATTTAGTGAAAGTCTTTTTTAGCCATGAGGCTACCACAAGTTATATATTTATATAACTTGTGAAAATATTATCTCTCTGTCTCAAATTTCCGCTGCAAACTCTTTTCAGAAATTATTTTCTGTTCGTGTGTGTGAGTGCTGCCAGAAGTGATATCGTTGCAGTGACAACACTTTTGATATCACTTCCTTTCTGACTTAAGCCTTGACCCTGCTTTTTCAATTGGCATCAGAGCTGGACACTTGATACACTAAGTGTTCGGTCCAGTTGTCATGGCTTTAGGTCTTGCTAAACTATCTCTTGAGAGACTTTCTATTCTTGATGGCTCAAATCATGATTCCTTTAGTGAGAGTGTGGTAAGAGAGTCATTATACATTAAAGAACCTGACCAGTCATCCATGTTCACTACGGTTTGGAAGCATTCTTTGTCGGATTCTAAAGGTGTTGCGTCAGGTGTTACCCGGAGTGTGATAACACTAACCCCAATACTCAGCAGGTATAATATTTCTAATATTTCTGACATTTTTTGCTTTCATGGTTCAAATGATGTTGATGCAGGAAGTCTAGATGAGAATGATTCAAGCAAGGATATGCTAGTTCGTGATGAAGTCAAGAGACACCCCCTAAGATTTGAAAAGAATCATCACATATCCCAGATGATAGGGGGAGTACATGTTGGGATACAAACAAGACTTGGTGTTTATCGAGAAACCGTAAGGTATGTGTGTATGGTTACCATATACGCAAAGGTAAGACACTCTTGTTTTAAACTGTCTCTTGCATCTACGAACATTTATGAGACATTTAAAGTTGGTGTTTGGATTCAAATTATGGAGTATAAACTTAATCAATTTACTCATAATAATGCTTGGATTCGTCATCATTTTTTAAGAGTTTTGGTTGAAAATAAATTTATACAAATAGAGCATATTGATACTAAATATTCAATTGCTACAACTTTTACCAAATTTCTTAATTTTTGTCTCATATAATCTGTCAGCTTGCGGATGTTGTTGTACAATAATTTTTTATTAAAAGAAATTATATTTGTTTTCTTTGTTTATTCCGCAGTCTCGAAGTGTTGTCATTGGTGTTACCACACCGATAGCAACACTGCAAATTTTTATTTAAAAAAAATTGTTTTAGTCTTTTTAAAGAAGCACTTGCTGACCTTTATGTTCTGGTATGGTTTATACTTAGGTTAACAAGTTAGAAAAGACCCCCTTTGTGTGCTTAAAGTGACAAAGTCACTAAACAATAAATGTGTGAAAATTGAAACAGGCAAAAGCATTATATATTCTCAAAGTAACTCGGGGCACGGCGTTCGCTGCGACGATGCTTCTTTGCCAAATGGGAGTATAAAGTGTTGGTTTTATACTTAGTATTAGGAACATGGAGTTCGCGGCTACAGTGTATCCTACTTGAACAGTATGAAATCTAACACAAAATTTTCTACACCTTATAAAGACTCGGGGCACGGAGCTCGCTACTACGATGCTACCTTGTAAATAAAAAGGTGTAAAAATGATTTAAAAGGTTTGCCTAAAGTGCGAAATAAAAGGAAAAATATCATGAAAATTTTCAAGGGAATCTGTTCTGATGTGTTATCCTAAGTGTTGCCAACATTGTCAACAACACATCAGTAGGTGCTATATTGTTTTTTTTATTTTCGGGATTTTCTGATTAAAATTTGTTTCAAAAAGTCTACAGAGTTTTTGAGATCAAAATCTTTTTATAAAATCCTTTGTTTCTAGTTGTTTTTTTTTAAAATTATTTTAGTTACTTGAGTTATACATAGATAAAATTTAAAAATTAAAATGTCATAACAACTTTGATTTGAAATTTGAAATTTTGGATTTTATCTTTGTACAACTCTGATTATTTTATTTGTATTTTTTTTTCTTTTCTTTTTCATAAAAAAAAAAAAAAACGAATCTTTTGGTTGGCTTGTTGAAGTTTGTTTTCCATAAAGACTAGAAAATATTAGTCATTGTTTGTGGATTACCTAAATTTGTAATCAAATTCATCTAGTCTTAAAACCACTCTCCGAAATCCCATTGTTACTCTCTCTTCCTACCTTCTTCTATCTCTTTCTATCTCAACTCGATGTTTCAAATTTTTCCTTATTTATTTTTGGCAATGTTGCCGTCAGTGTTAACATCACTGACAACACTTATAGCACTACGTGTTTTAAGGTTCATATTTTAATTTGCATAAATGCTTTTCATTTTCTTTCTTCACAAAAAAGGGGAGAAAATGTGATGAACCGGTAATCATGCACATGTGGTGAAAGAAAGTGTTTCGGATTCTATTTTTAATGGAATTCGTATTAAGGGAGAGTTTGATATTTAGAGCGAGATTGAAATATTGATCCTATTAATGTTAGATGTTGGACAAATGTTACAGCACTTGATTTCATTTTTGAATGAGATCTTACATTAAAGGAGACTTTATTTTAAGGGGGAGATTTATCTAACTTTGTCTTGCAGGAACATCACATATTTATTTTGTGAAGAAATGTGAAACTAAGGGGGAGATTGTTAGTGAAGAAAAGGGTGCTACCACTAGTGCTGCCAACAGTGTTACCCCAGACGGGATTTGTAATAGTTTCATCATTTATTCACAAAATTATTGGATATTAATGTTTAATATTTGCTGCAAGTTTAATGTTATCTGTAGGTCAAAATGAGCATTCAATGTTGATCAAAATGATAGAGCTACAAACAAGGAGTTAGTTAAAGGAAGAATTATGCATAAATGGATATTTATGCATAACTTTGGAAGAAGAATAACAAAAACGTGGGAGAAGACCTTGTCAACCATTCCTTGCTGAGCATGAAGAGTACAAGGGATGGAAGCACAAAGGCACAAGGAGGTGATGCACGGCACATGTAGAAAATATGGTGGTTCCTACAAAGTAGGAAGCATTATCTACTTGGTGCACAAGATTAGGAAATCCTCTCCAACAACCACCAAGATGATTTCATCCATGTTTGAGTAGCCGCCACGTTTTTGGAGGCTATATAAAGGGCTGTGGAGTTCAAGCAAAACACACAAGAGAGATTTATTAAAACCCCATAGTCTTAGACCAAGTGCTAGTGATGTTACTACACCTAACCATACATTACAATCTAGTTTCTTGATGAAACTATTTGTTGAATGCTAAATTGGTCTAGCCTTTTGATTGTGATGGGGGTGTTGTTTCTTTATTGATGGTTCTTGTATCTAGCACATTTTGTACTCTTATTTTTTTCTAGAAGATAGGAGTTGTTTAGACTTTGTACTTAAATTATACATATTTAGTGAAAGTATTTTTTGGCCATGAGGCTACCACAAGTTATATATTTATATAACTTGTGAAAATATTATCTCTCTGTCTCAAATTTCCGCTGCAAACTCTTTTCAGAAATTATTTTCTGTTCGTGTGTGTGAGTGCTGCCAGAAGTGATATCGTTACAGTGACAACACTTTTGATATCACTTCCTTTCTGACTTAAGCCTTGACACTGCTTTTTCATATTTTTTCTTTAAATGAATCGTATGCCATATAAACAGAAAATTGTGAATATCCCCACATGGTTTGTGAATTGCCAGCATTGCTATTTTACATTATTGTTCAAGTGGAGTAGATCTTTTGTCCTTCCATTATTTTGATAGAAATTTGAAACTACCCTACCAGGCTACCAGCTAACCTTTTGACAAATTGATAATTGAAATAAGCACATACGTATTCTTCATAATTGGACCGATTTTCCTTTTATTCATGTTAAATCTGTTGCCAAGTACTAGTATCCATTCCCCTAGAAAATGACGTTTATGCTAAATGACACCTTATATCCGCTTCGTTATCTGATCTAGTTGACACGTTATTAAAGGTCCCTTGCATTTAATCATGGTTGACACATTTGACAAATATAGTGGGACATACTTTTAAGGTGTCGGGTACTACCAAATATTTATTTTAGGCTAAAATACGTTTATTTCTCAAAATATACATCAAACTTTACTTTGTAATCTCGTACGAATATTGTCTCACTTCGATACCCAATGTTAAAATTATCTTATTACCCCTGATTTGTAGCAAACGTCAAAAATGTGACGAATTTGGTTATGTGCATGTCATGTGATATGCGTTTACGTTTTTTTTTAACTCCAATTCAAGGACTTAAGTGTTATTTAACCATTAAAAGCTCTCATTCCCTCATCGTCATGCAACTAGTGACCACCAACACAAACCAGAACGAGAGATTTTAATCGTTAAATGACACTTAAGCCCTTGAATTTTGAAGTTGAAAGACCTAAATACTCATCACATGACCCGTATGTGACTAATTTCGTTAAATTTCTAACATTCGTTAATATCCAAGGGTAAAATGATATAATTTTAACATTAGATGTCAGAGTTGAACAAAAATCAAGTGAGGGTGCAAAGTGATATTTTGTGTATACTTTCTAGGTGCAAACGTAATTTAGCCTTATATTTTATAAAATGAATGATTGAGATGAATTAGACAATATATGGACCCTACCAAACTCCTAATTCATGTCTATCTCAACCATTTATCTTGTGAAGAAGTAAAATATTTGTCAAAATTTCAACAGCCGCATCGAGTATCGACAAATAAGCAATGGAATGATAGAGAGCCATGTGCTACAACATGTGTGCAAGGGAGGAGATGTTACATCTTTCATACTCCCAACAGAATATGCCAAATTACAACCACAACATAACCAAAGTACTTTTATTGCAATTTTGGAGATATTACCATTTTCTTGCACAAACTAAATTTTGACAAGACAATGTCAAATGACTCGAAAGATACATGTTAATGCTTTCAATTCGAAAGATGGGGACCATCAAATAAAAATGCATAGATTAGGTGATAAGAAACTATTTTACCTTAACCAGCGGTCTCGAGTCGGAGGCCTATAATTGCAGTTGCATTATGGTAGGGAGAACTTCATCGTCATTACAAAAAACAAAGTTGCACAAGCAGAAAAGTGTGGCAGTTCAACTACCGATGCATCAACAGTTGTATTGTACAACAGTTTGATGCGCATCTAAATCTTTTGTCTTCCGGAGTACAACAATTGAAACATCATGGAGTAATTGTTCTGTACAACACATCGACGCACATGCAGATCATCTGTTTCTTAATTTTAGTGTGCATAAACGAGTAAACGACGTGGTAAGTGTATATTTTGAGAAGAAAATATAAGTTTTAAACATGTTATACTCCCTCCGTCCCAGAAAGATAGTCCACATTTTTTCATTGTTACTACGAGGGAACTTTGAGCAGTTATAAATGCTACTTATAATTATGTTAATGTGAATCTAAAAATTGATATTAATAGTATTTATAATGGTGTATCAAGAACAATTTCAAAAATTTCATTAGAATAATTAAAAGTAGCTTTAATTAATACTCAAAATTCCTTCGTAAAACCCATAAAAATAGGGGACTATCATTCTGGGACAGAGGGATTATAAAGGATTAAATACCCATACCATCAATGATTATGTAGTCATGTTTCCATAAAGATTTCCTACAAACATTAGTAACCCTGCAGATTCGAGTAATTTCTAAAATGTAGACTGCACAGACTTTCATGAACAGGTAAAGGCCGAGTAAACTACCAAAATGATCTGCGTACTACTCCAGATTATCATATTTACCTCCGTACTATTGAAAAAACCAATTTAACCTGCGTACTATACACAAAATAACAAAATAACCAAAATCATTAAAAATATTAACGAAAGTTAGTGAGTGTTAGTTTTTTAACAGTTATCACTATCAGAATTTTCAAATTGCCCCCATAATCTTACAAAATCTTAACTCGATTAATTAAGTGCTAAAATGACCTAATTAACCTTATTATATACTACTATCTTTCACGGAATTAATATTTTCTAATTCATTTTTTTTAAATATTGTTTAAATTATACATAATTAAAATTATACTCCATATGTCTCAGAAAGATAGTCTCATTTTAACTTTTTATGGTTAACAAAAATGAACTTTGACCAACTATTAATGTCGATCTAATCATTCTAGTGAAATTCTAAAATTTGTAATTGATAAATCATTAAGTAGTTTATCAATAACAATTTTTAGAATTTGATCATTAAATTGACACTAATGTTTGGTCAAAGTTTATTTTTGTTGACCATAAAAGTCAAAATGAAACTATCTTTCCGGGATAGAGGGAGTATTAACTACAAATTACGTTAAAAAAAATTAAACTAATCTTCCAAACCCATTTGCGGGACTCTCCATCAATCTTTCAGAGTCCGAGCTTCACGAACTTCCTACGAAATTTTCGTCGCCGCTTGTCGAAGCTCCAGTGGAGCTAAGCCCTTGACTTATATCTCCTATGCCGATAAGATGGCTACGGCGATTGAGAGGTTGCCCTCGTTCTCTTCCTCTGTTCCATGATTGCAGATTTGCAGCAATCAATAGGAAGAGTTCCAACAAAATCTCACAAAGAACTAAACAATAAAATTTCTAAAATAATTCAAAATCCATAACTCATAATCCGAATCAATCGAAATCCATCTCAAAATTTCTTTTAAGTCTGTAGGATTTCCCCTTTTCAGGCTCCTTCACCAATCTGGAAGAAAAATGGTGGAAGAAGGGGGAGGATGAGAAAATGGTGGGAGGGTGGGGGTTGAGGGACGGCGACAAAGCGAGGAAAGGGAGGAGAATGGTTACTTCCATTTCTTGTTCAGATTTATCTTAGATTTGCGGTGGGAGAGATGGCCCAGATAATTGAGGGAGTAATGACGCTGACAAAGAAGTGGGATAGCAGGTGGGTTGGTGCGGTGACGGCGTTTGGGGTTGGGAAGACAGAAGGTGGGGCTGGGGAAAGAATATCACTAGCAGAGGGGGAGTGGCTGCCGGGAGAAAAAAGGTTTTGCTTATTTCTCTCTTTTTCTCAAGTCCAGACCCAGGTAAGAGGATGGTGGGGTAAACTGTGGGAGTTTAATTAAAATGTTTAATATTTAGATTTGTAAGGGAAAATATATGATCTTAGTTAGTACAATATTAATTAAACACGTTAGGAGTCAGTTAGCTTTTGGGGGCAATATGAAAATTTCGGTAATAATATCTGTTAAATTATTAACGCCCGTTAACATTATCAACACTCATTAATGATTTTGGTTACTTTTGCTAATTTATCAACAGTACGCATGTCACTTGTGTTGTTTCAATAGTACAGAGGTGAAAGTGATAATCTGTAGTAGTACGCGGGTTAATTTAGTAGTTTACTCGGCAAAGGCCCTAAGGTTACTTAACATGCAGTTGGTTTTGGTTGCATCATCTTCTTGCATTTCAGATATCTAATGTGTGAAAATACTTAAAAATTTACATCTTTGCCTTAAGGTTAATATAACTGAATCGACTTAAAATTGTTACTCAAATCTTTTCATAGTAATCACTAAAAAAATGTGAAGATCATTTGGCGTAAATGTGTTTTTTTATTCTCCCTTTTGTCCACTTTAAACCTTCAATATAATGTGGAGGCCAAATAGCACATTAGTGCCCCAAAGTTTCATATGAGTTGCAATTTAGGTCCTAATATTCCAATTTTGGTAATTTGGTGCCTAATGTTCTAATTTTGGTAATTTGGTGCCTAATGTTCACCTTTGTGGCGAAATGGGGCTTTTTTGGATGGTCATGGATGGAAGCTAACGAAATTAACGAAAAATTTAACGAGCTTCTTTAAAAATTGCATTTTTTACCCATAAAGTTCAATAATTATTTATGTTGACCCCATTTTTTAAAAAACATTACAACTCCTAAAATTATATATATATATATATATATATATATATATATATATATATATATATATTATATTATATATTATATTATATTAATAAGAGAATGTATATTTTAATTAACCTAAAAAACATAATAAATATCAAAGTAAAATATTGTTTATCATTTAAAATAATAATTTTTTTGAATAGTAGTAAAAATTATAAAAATAAAAATACCTTACACTAAAGTCATTTATAATTCTAATTCCTTAAGTAAAGGGGCTAAAATTATGTTTAAAATAAAGTAAAGGGCTAAATTTAGATATTAGTCCATAGTTTAGCCTTAAAAAACTTCTTTTAACCTAAATTTGCTTGAAAAGGGAAAATAAAAAATCAAACATAAACTTCTACCTTCTTCGTCTCATTCCCCCACCCCACCCACCCACCCACACACACACACACACACACATACACCAACCACCTTCACATCTCTTCTTCTCCCATGCTTTCTCTTACTCTCACAACGCCAACTTGCTTTTCTGGGTAAGAAATGTAATTTTTAAAGAAGCTCGTTAAATTTTTCATTAGTTTCGTTAGCTTCCATCCATGATCATCCAAAAAAGACTCATTTCTCCACAAAAGGTGAACATTAGACACCAAATTACTAAAATTAGAACATTAAGACCTAAATTACAATTCATATAAAACTTTGAGGCACTAATGTGCTATTTGCCCTGGACGATTTATTCTAGGAATTTGTTCGCAATACTAAGGCTCCGTTTGTTTGGCGGAAAACAACTTCCGGAAAACATTTTCCCCATTTTCCGATGTTTGTTAAACACCGGAAAATGGGGAAAATGTTTTCCAAAGAAGTGGTTTTCCTCCATTCCTAAGGAAAACGTTTTCCTTACCTCCACCTAAGGAAAACGTTTTCCGGAAAATGCTAACACTTCAATTGTTGTTTTAACTCCAATTTTTGTTTTACGAAAATTATTTTTTAAATATACCCAGTTAATTAAAAAATGTCTAAAATATTTTATTTTTATGAATATTTTGCAATATGTTAAATTATTAACTTTAGTCCATTATAATTACAAAGCTACATTTCCATTTTACTTTATAATTGAAATTGGAGATATGACTAATTTATTGATTATTTCTTTTTAATATATACTCTAGGTGATCAAAATTAATGTATCTAAAAAAGTTTTCCGGAAAGCATTTTCTTAAAATTTACCAAACAGTGGAAATTACATTTTCCGGAAAACATTTTCCAAGAAATCGTTTTCCGGAAAACATTTTCCAAGAAATCGTTTTCCGGAAGTTATTTTCCGCGAAACAAACGGAGCCTAAGCTGCGACTCATTGGAGAAAACGGAATGGGAATAATCCAACTTTCACAGGGACAGTTCCGTCAAATAATTAAACCTTGACCCCTCCCCCAAATTCAAAGCCTTCTCCTACATTCTTTTCGTTCTCTTTCTCTCTCTTTCTCTTTCCCCAAATCATAAACCCCATAAACCCTAATTCACGCCCTCCGTTCTCCGTCACCGTTCCTAGATCATAGATGGGAACTCCAGAAACTTCTCGCGAACCATGTCCCGATCGCATTCTTGACGACGTCGGCGGCGCCTTCGGCATGGGAGCCGTCGGCGGATCAGCTTTCCACTTCTTAAAAGGCATCTACAACTCTCCAAAAGGGGAGCGCTTGATCGGCGGCTCGCAAGCCGTACGCATGAACGCCCCTCGAGTCGGAGGTAGCTTTGCTGTTTGGGGAGGTCTGTTCTCGGCCTGTGATTGTACCATGGTCTACGTTCGCCAGAAGGAAGATCCTTGGAATTCGATCATGGCCGGCGCGTTCACCGGCGGATTTCTCCAGATGCGTCAGGGTTTGCGTCCTGCCGGCCGATCTGCTCTATTTGGGGGTGTCTTATTGGCTATGATTGAAGGTGCTGGGATCATGCTTAATAAGTTCATGAGCGCCCAACAGATGCCGGTTATGATTGAGGAGCCGGCTCCTAACGTTTCCGGCGGGTTTCAGATGCCCAATCGGGAGCCGCAACCGGAGGCTGAATCATCGTCTTGGTTTGGGGGTTTGTTTGGAGGCAAGAAGGAGGAGACAAAGCCGAGGGGGGGAGTCAAGACAGAGGTTTTGGAAAGCTTTGATTCGCCACTGCCACCAACTTTCGAGTACAAGTGATTTGATGAGACTACTATCTTAAGGTCTCTGAGTTTTTATTTTTTTGATCAATTCATATTTGGTCTTGGTTTCAAATTTTACCTATAAAGTCAATGCGAAGCTTATCCTGGAAGCAGCCTCTTGCAATGCAAGGTAAGGTTTGCCTACATTTCACCCTTGTGGTGGGGACCCTTCCCCGGACCTCGCTATGCGGGATGCCTTGTGCACCGGGCTGCCCAAAAAAAAAAAAAAAAAAAATGCGAAGCTTTTGATTTTGCCTTTGCTTTCTATTTTAATTGTCATAGATATAGCTATAGCTATGTAGAATAACTCAGTTCAACTTCTAAATCAATTTATTCGCATATGCGTGATTTTGTGGTAATTCTTTTCTTTCTTTGTGGTAGATGTATGGGCGACTAATTATGCAGTTGTCTTGGATATTTTTGAGTTTCTTTCTCAAACTTGCTGTTTCTAGTTTGAAGTTGCTGCAATAAATATGTGATACTACTGCGTTACAGAGTTTCAGTTATTGAAACTTGTCTGCCCGAACTCTCCTACTGCCTATTAAAAAAAATATGAAATTTCATTTGAGCTTCTATCTTCATCATGTTGTGCTAGCTTCTGTAGCGCTGTTGTGGACTATAATGTAGTGCTACCGCAGTCTCAAAATGAATGTCTGATTTTCTCTTGATCAAGAGCACGATCGGACATTCATTTTGGGATGGAGGGAGTAGCATTTTTTCTTGACCCTGTTTAATGTTGGATGGATTATAACGTTTGTTATTTTTTAGAATATCCAGAATCGCCTTAAAAAGGTCTTTCATAGCCCTGTATCCGCAGAACTTCTATAATGTTATTGCATCATCACGCATATGCATTCATGGTCTTATGTTATCATCTCCTATGATGCCAAGAGCTACGTAGGAGACTTGTTGACTTTCAAACTCTTTAATGTATAGCTAGTTGAAGATGTATTCATAATCCTGTTTTATGAAGGTTGGACGAGGCTAGTTCCTATATTAGATGATGGTTTATAGTTTTGCAGCTACTAATTGAATTGCCTTGTTTCCTATTGTTAAGGCTCATTAGAGTATGGTCATATTTTTCTACAAGAGTGCACGACGTGTTACTTATTTGAGCCACAACCGGCAGCAATGAGTTTATTTGAAATGAAGCAATATGTCTGATGAAATTATTCTCAGTACTACATGAAGTACTCTCTCAGTCCCAAAATAAATGTCCGAATTTATTCTTGATCAAGAGAAAATCCGGACATTCATTTAGGACCTGTGACATTGACTATTGTTGAAATTTTGTTGCAACACTTGAACTAACAGGTAGGATTATGATTCCTGTAAGCTGTTTCTTGCATGACGAGTGTGTCAGATGTTTATCTTGGTTGATGGGTTACTCAATCTTCTCTTCCAATTTAAAGCACACAAATAAAAAGGTTGAGACAAACAGAGAAGAGGAAACTTACCCCTTGAAACACAACAATAGAGAAATGAAAAATCAATCAAAACAGCCGGAAACTTGACTACTGTGAAAAAAAAAAAAAAAAAAAAAAAAAAAATCAGGTCCAGATTGAATGTCCAAATATACTTGTGAACAAATTTGGACAATTTTGAGATAATGGAGTAATTGAATTCCCTTGCTATTTTGCTAAGGCTAGTCCCTCATAATTCTAAAACCTTCAAGTAGAACAACTCTCAATCTCAAACCCTAAATATCTGATTTGAAGTCCTTATTAGGCAAGTGAGATTATTTTTTTGAAGAAAAAAAATGTGGCTATCATTTAATACCTAATAGAGTAAGAGGAAATGAGTTTGTTCTGCCCCGTCCGTATGGGCAAACCATTTACTCTCTCAAAACCCGTCTTACATGTGAGACCGTTGTCGCACAAGTTTTGTCGTAGAGTTAAGACAGTGGGAGTATATTTAGAAAACACAAATACAAATACACAAATATGAGTGTGATGGACAATTTAAAGTCACACAAGTTTTTGTCATAGCGTTAAGACAGTGGGAGTATATATATATGTGTGTTATTTAAACAACACAAACTTTCATTAATTAATCACAAAAAGATGGCACTTCACAATACTCGTAGGCTCATCCCAAAGTTGAGGATTTCGAGCAAGGCGTACAAACATCAAAACAATGTTTGTTTTCATTACAAAGCCTAATTCTTTTAGAAATAAAAAACTCAACCTTAAACCAAATCTTTGTCGAACACTCTTACTAACAATAATTGAGGTGCAAAAATGCTACTGTATTTCAAGCATAACTTGGATACGGCCGGACAATAGCCTTCAAAAGATCCTCACACGGATAATATTTGACGTTGAAGACGTGACAAAATACAAATTAACGCATTTGAGTCGATAATAAATGTTCGACCAAGCATTCAAAGCATTGCAATAAAGGGAAATCCAGACATCAAATAAATGCTCTCAACGTGACGGAGGAAAGACAAAGGCAAAGGCAAAGGCTCGTGATTTTAAAATTTTATTTTTAATTCCTGGATATTAAAAATACGGGCATGTCCACGTCGTCACGATGACTATCCTTCAAAAATGAGACTTCTGCTCCGCTCAATTCACCACCACTATCTCTCCAACACTCTCTTAACCACTTCAATAACCACCGCCCATCTCCGCCGTAATATGGCCGCCTCCGCCGCCGCACAACCCATCAACCCTTCCTCTACTCGCCTTGGCTGGATCGGTACCGGTGTGATGGGCCAATCCATGTGTGCCCACCTCCTCAAGGCCGGCTACACCCTCACTATCTTCACCCGCACCCAATCCAAAGCCCAACCCCTCCTCGACATGGGAGCTCACTGGGCCTCTTCCCCTCTAGCCGTTGCATCCAAATCCGATGTCGTCTTCTCCATCGTCGGTTACCCCTCCGACGTACGCCACGTCCTACTCCACCCTTCCTCCGGCGCCCTCGCGGGTCTCAACCCTGGAGGCGTGCTCGTTGACATGACTACTTCTGACCCCTCCTTAGCCGTAGAAATCGCTTCTTCTGCCGCCTCCAAGTCCTGCTTCTCAATCGACGCCCCTGTTTCCGGCGGTGATCGAGGCGCTAAAAACGCCGCTTTATCAATTTTCACAGGCGGCGATGAAGCCACCGTGAAACGCCTAAATCCCCTATTTACCCTTCTTGGCAAAGTTAATTACATGGGTGGACCAGGAAAAGGTCAATACGCGAAGCTTGCTAACCAAATCACAATAGCATCAACAATGGTGGGGCTAATTGAAGGTTTGATTTATGCACACAAAGCAGGTCTTGATTTGTCTCTCTATTTGGATGCAATATCAACTGGGGCAGCTGGGTCAAAATCCCTAGAATTGTATGGTAATAGGATCCTAAAAAGGGATTTTGCGGCTGGGTTTTATGTCAATCATTTTGTGAAGGACTTGGGGATTTGTTTGAGGGAATGTCAAAGTATGGGTCTTTCTTTGCCTGGATTGGCATTGGCTCAGCAGCTTTACGTTTCCTTGAAGGCGCATGGGGAGGGTGATTTGGGTACTCAAGCTCTTATTTTGGCTCTCGAGAGGCTCAACAATGTAACTCTGGAGCCCTCGCCTTCTTCAATGGAGCATCCTTAGAGGGGTAAAGTCAAAAGTCATTACGAAATGTGTGTGTCGTTTTATCAATGCATAAGAATAATTGAAGAAATTATGAAAGCTTTCTGAATGTGTATGCGAAATTGAATACAATCTTGATCTTTTGTAGTCTATAATTGGTTATTCTAATGGTCTTAACTAATTTATTTGACTGTTATAAAGTGGCCCACTTAGCATTGCCTAGGCAAGTGGAAAATGTATAATTGCATTTGATAAGAAAGAGTTACTACCTCTATCCCAAAATGAATGTCCGAATCTTGATCAAGAGCAATTTCGGACATTCATTTTGTGACGGAAGGAGTACCATTTATCTACAAAGAAACTCATGTCGTGTGAATTTGAAAGGTTGAGTTTGTTTGCCTCAACTGCTGAGTAATTAGAAATATTTGAGAAGCACTTTTGGGTTAGAAAGTTGTAGTAGGGACAAGTTTGTTGGTGGTATGGAACTATGGATGCAATAAATTTTATGAGCTCAGAGTAATCTGATTTTGCATCTTAAGGTGTATATACTCGAAGGCGGAAAATTGTCAAACTAAACATTGTTTATGTTCAGACTCAGTCTTCTAGAGACTGGATTTCTAATTGTGCCCGGAGATGGCAAAATATATTACGTTAAGTGCTACGCTTGGGTTTGCAGGGGAATGCTGATTGAAGTTGATAGTTATCTAACTGATGTTTTATATCCTGAATCACCTACCTGTTCAGTTAATAAAGCTTTGTATTAAGCAGATCTCATGTTTTTTTCCCGCTCTTTTAGAAGTCAAAGAATAAGGATATAGTTGCGCTGTTAGGGTTTCTGCCGTTTACTCCCTATCTTGGTTTGAAATGCATGGATAAGTAGGCTATGCTGTAGCTGCTGAAAATGGAGTGTTGTAAGCTTCATTAGTTGGAACTTGGGAAGACGAATATGCTGTATTTTATTAAGGACCACTTTAGTCTGTAGGCTTTCCCTTTTGCTGTAAGTTATTGCTGTTCGCGGTGGTGGTGAATGGTCTTTAACTAATGTATTCTTTTTTCTTTTGTTGCTTTTCATCTTTGAGTTGGAAAATTGGTATTCCGGTTGTCATCTTTGTATTGTAGGTTGTGCTTGGTTTTTCTAGGCGATGAATACCCGCATCAACTGGAACCATCCTCCTATTTTTCTCAATTACTCCCTCTGTCCCAAAATGATCTTTCTACTTTTTTTTTTGCAGTCACTACGAATGAACTTTGAGTATAAATTTTAGATTGATTTAATCATTCTAATTAAACTCTAAAACTAGTTATTGACAATATTGTTGGTGGTGTATCAATACCAAGCTTTAGATTTTCATTAGGATAATTAAATCAACCTAGAATTATGGCTCAAAGTTCATTCGCAATAATGGCAAAAAAAAAAGTAGGAAGTTCATTTTGGGACAGAGGGAGTAACAAAGAAGGATGGTCCTTCAGATCATCATATCAGCAATAAGAAGACATGCAAACATCTTTCCTTATTTTTCATGAAAGATTCATGCACTAAAAAGCTTATTCAGAAATACCTACTGAACATAAAGATAGAGTTTTCGTACCAATGCAGCGGCTTCCAAAAGAGAAGCTAGCCACTTGATCGTACTTACTTACAAAGGAAGAGATCAGCTCGGTGATGAGACAGCTTGTAACTTGAGAACAATCAGTGGCTTAAAGATTATCTTGGCTCAGTGATGTCATTATTGATGTCATAATAAAGGAAAACAATCTCAAACCTAACGTCCAGGTAAACCTACTTTTCTTCAACTTATACCCCCCTCCGTCCTGAAATTATCTTCCTACTTTTTTTTTTTTGTTGTTACTAAGAAGGTTCTTTGAGCAATAATTTTAGGTTAATTTAATTATTCTAATGAACTTCTAAAAATTGTTATTGATATTACATATATAACGGTGTATCAATAACAAATTTTGAATTTTCATTAGGGTAATTTAATTCAACTAAATTATTGCTCAAAGTACCTTCGTAATAACAACAAAAAAATGTGGGAAATCATTTTGGGACGGAGGGAGTATGTGCTTATTTTTAATGGATTGACATTAATGAATGTTCACCATTGATTGTTGATTCGTTTACCTGTTAAGAGTTTATGCATTATGATGTCTGTCCAAATGAAAAGTAGATTTGGTTTATGTGTTGAAAAGTTATCTCCGGTTATCTTATGTAGTGTATCCTTCTTTGAGTCGGAACCATAAAATAACGTAATGTTGACTATGTGTGGACATGTTGCTCGCAGCAATTAGCGGATATAATGCCCTTCTGGTAGTAAATGGTATGTTTTTTAGGTTCAGAGAATGATGAACAACCTTATATTATGTTCATCAGGTCAAGAACATCCTTAGAAGACAATACACATTCTGAAAGGTATATATTGTCGTTGAAGAGAACGATGAACGATAGGATGGCGGATGGCATGTCTTGTATCTCAATGAACATACTTAACAGATATTACGCCTTCTGGTAGGTCACAGTAAGTACATTTAGACCCCGAAGGGCTTCTTCTATTACAAAGTATCACTAATACTCCGTCCGTCCTGAAAAGATAGTCCCACTGACCATTTTTTTCCCCATAAAGATAATGCCATTTCCATAATTGAGGGGTTAAATTCATTAAACTTTCATAATTGCCCATGTGATAACTAATGATGGGAGGTGAAAAAGAGAGGGTGAAAGACAAAGGAAGACGAGAGGATGACATTGAAATTATGTTGGTAATATGTTTGAATAGTTAAAGGAGACTAATATTAGGAGACGGAGGGTAGTGATGGCATTGAAATTACGTTGGTCATGTGTACGGAGCGTAGTGATGTCATTGAATTATGTTGGTAATATGTTTGAATAGTTAAAGGGGACTAACATTATACGTTACGATGAATTACTATGAGACGGAGGGAGTAATTTATTGTGTGAAATTGATTTTTTTCTCTGTTTAACAGAGAGTAGAGTTGCTAGAAAGGGGTAATTGTTGGGTTTATGGTGATCTACCAAATTAAATTTTCCCTTGAAAAGTTAGTGGGAAGAAAAATTGGATCTCAAGTTTTTGTCTTAGGGTTTGAAAATGGAGGTTGTTATTATTAGTACTAGTTCTTGGTTAGGTTGGTCTGATCATGATTGCCACAACTCACAAGACTGTGAATGAGATCTTGCCTCAGATGTTGTAATGTGAAACCAAATAGATGCTTCCTCCTACTTTATTGAGTTGGTCAATTCAATTATGCTGTCCCTACTTATAGATAAAATCTCCAACTCCTTCCACCCAACAAATTACTCCCTCCGTCTCATAAAAAAAAATATGATCTTTACTTTTAACTATTCAAATTATATGATCACTTGCTTTGTTAGTTATATTGTGTTTATTCACAGTTAAGCTTAAATTGTAGAAATATTAAAAAAAAAATATATGAGATAATGAAAAATGGCAAATGAAGTGATCATTATGAGACAAAGGGAGTATTAAAAGAACTCTTACTCCCAACTTGGTCGCGTAGTAAATAAAACATTTAATATGTTAAATGTTTTATGAAATGTATTTTATTTGTTACTCCCTCTGTCCCACAAAATACGGGTTCAAGTTTTTGTCTCAAAAATATTTGTAATTTTGCTCTAACTCATACTCATGCATCTTTAATACTTATTTACCAAATAAATATTCTCTCCGTCGGTCCGTCCTATTTGATTATTCAAACATTTTAAGAATGTGAGCACTTGCTTCACTAGCTATGTTTTGTTTTTGCAATTATATGCCCAAATTGTACAAATGAGAAGAACATTTTGGGACAATGAAAAATGGCAAATAGGACGATCATTTTGGGACTAAGGGAGTATACATTTATTTATGTCTATAAAAGCATTTACTCACTGAAGTAATTGAATTATTTTGAGAATAGTTTAGTCTATTTATTTTACATGCATTATTAACTACACATTTTAATTTTTAATATGTGTGTACAAATCTTAAAGTACAAGTATTTTGATGAGACGGAGTGAGTATTATATTTTTAAAATCATATTAAATTCTACAAAAAAAATATTTTTATTTACAAACTTGATACTCCTTCCGTCCCAAATTAATGTTCTTAGTTTGGTTTGACTTTACACAGAGATTAAGAAAAAGTAAATATTATGAGTATGAAAAGCAAAATAAGAAAAAAAAAGTGGGTAGGGAGTTTTTATTGTGAGAATGACAAGTGAGTCCCATTTTCCATTTTAGGCAATAAAGTAAATTGGGACAGATTAAAAAGGAAAGTAAAAACCTTAAAGCAGCATAAGAGGGAGTACTATTTTTTTTATTAGATAATAAAATACTCCATCCGTCCCAGAAAGATAGTCCAATTTTTTTCGTTGTTACTACGAGGGAACTTTGAGCAGTTATATATGCTAGTTATAATTATGTTAATGAGAATCTAAAAATTGATATTAATAGTATTTATAATGGTGTATCAAGAACAATTTTAAAAATATAATTAGAATAATTAAAAGTAGCCTTAATTATTACTCAAAGTTCTTTTGTAAAACTCATGAAAATAGGAGGGCTATCATTCTGGGACGAGGGAGTACAATTTATAATTTATTATGAGGTGGAGAAAGTATGTTTGGACATTGAAAACATTGTTATTGTTGTAATTTAGTTGCTATTACACCCATTCCAGGGAGAATGGTGGTTGCAGTGGTGGTAAATTGGGTGTTTTGAGTTTACCCATTATTAAAGTTAAAAATTCATTGGATATCTAAGTATTTTAATTTTAATGGGTGCACTTAAAACACCTAATTTGCTTAAGTGGGTGTCACTGTCGGTTGGCCTATTGAGTAGCAACGGAAATTTCTTTGAAGGCTGCCTGCCATCAGTGTGGAATCCATAGTTTTTTCCGAAACAACAAAAATCAACATTTTAATTGTCTTTTTGTGGTCTTCTAAAATATAATTGGTTCACCATTTCTTAAAGTAAACTTTCTATCACTGTTACAAAGAGAAGAATTTTCAACACTTTCCTTAGTTTATCCTCCAGAAATTCCTTCTCAACAATTAATTATGCTGAATAAATGGATAAAATAAACTTGTGATTCTCTTTTTAATCACTCCCTCCGTCCAGACCGTCCCAGAGTAAGAGTCCTGCTTTCCATTTTGGTACGTCCCAGAATAAGAGTCTTATTTCTAAAATGGCAAAGAATCTTTACTATTCACCACACTCATTCTCTCTCATATTTTACTTTTATACTCACAACACCAATCAATTCACTATTCTCTCCTACTCATTCTCTCTCCTACTTTACTTTTACACTCACAACATTTACATCACTTCCAATATTTATTAATAAGCGTGCAAATGAGGGGTATGACCCTTACTCCGGGACGGAGGGAGTATATAAATCATACCCATTTTGGTCCAAAATTATTGACGTTTATCCAAGATAAAATTATCAATCATTTTGGTTTAAAAAGAATTCAATTCACTTTAATCATTATGTGTGAATTTGTCACATTTTATCAATTATTTTATTAAGTGAAAGAATGTTAAAATAAAGATAATTTTGTTATTCTTTTATTAAATTATACAGTACTTATATATATATTTTTTAAACTGGTACTGTAATATTTAAAATATGAAACTATTTGCACTGGAATCTATCAAATTCAAAGTAAATCGTAAAAAAAAAATACGTTAAATAGTGTCACAAGTCAATTACAGGCGGCAGTGCACCGCACATTTAAATAAAAATATAAGCCTTGACCGTTGAATTTCAAAGTCAACTATTTAGAAAAGAGACCTCCCTTCCCTTCCTATTACCTTCCTCTCCCACAAAAAAAAACAAAAGAAAAATAACACGTTTCGTTCTTCCCGCCGGAAAACTCACACCACCCGGCCACAACCAAAAATGGCTAAAACCACCCATCTCCGGCTCCTCCTCCTCCTTGTTATCATACCCTTTTATGCAAATTCCCAATCCCAAACTCCATCTGACCAACAAATCCTCCTCAACCTCAAACAATTCTGGTCAAACCCACCCTCCCTTTCACACTGGAACTCCACTTCAAACCCCTGCTCCTGGAATGAAATCACCTGCTCCGCCGCCGCCACCACCGTCACCGGAATCACAGTCATCGAATCCAACAGCGCCGCTCCCTTCCCACCCTTCATCTGCAACCTTCCAAACTTGACCCACCTCGATCTTCGATTTAATCAAATCTCAGGCCCCTTCCCCACCTCCCTCTACAACTGCACCAAACTCCAATATTTGGACCTCTCCCAAAACAGCCTCGTCGGTCCTATCCCCGATGACATTTTCCGCCTCTCCCCTCAGCTCCAGTACCTCAACCTCGCCGCCAATAACTTTTCCGGCGATATTCCGGCCACCATTTCCCAATTGTCCAACCTCACATCCCTTCATCTCCTCGCCAATCTCTTCAATGGCTCCTTCCCTCCGGAATTGGGAGATATGGCTAATCTTGAAGGCTTATTTCTGGGTTTTAATCCATTTGCTCCGTCAAGGATTCCTTTGAGCTGGACTAAACTAACAAAATTGAAGAGGTTTCATATGGGTGAAACCAATTTGATCGGAGATATCCCGGAAAACATTACCAACTGGGCGTCACTCGAGTTCTTGGATATATCGGTCAATAATTTGACCGGTGAAATCCCGAGAAACCTGTTCTTGTTAAGGAACTTGACTGAAGTGTATCTATACAGCAACAAGTTAACTGGAACAATTCCTCAAACAGTTGAAGCTCTTGATTTGAATTACATTGACCTGTCCGCAAATTCTTTGACAGGTCCCATCCCCGACGGATTTGGTAATCTCACAAAGTTAACCACCTTGGTTTTGATTTTCAATCAATTATCAGGTCAAATTCCAGCAAGAGTTGGTCAATTGCCATCGCTGACAGATGTTCGAATTTTCACCAATAACTTTTCCGGCGAATTGCCACCAGACTTTGGGCGGTTCTCTATGCTGCGGAGGTTCGAGGTTGCAACAAATGCATTCACCGGCTCATTACCTGAGAATCTATGTGCTAAAGGGGTGCTTGTAGGTTTGGTTGTGTTTGACAACAAGCTTTCTGGTGAACTGCCTGAATCGCTTGGGAATTGTAGTAGTTTGGAGAATTTTCAAATTCACCGGAATCAGTTTTCCGGCCAAATTCCTAACCGGTTGTGGACGGCATTGAATTTAACAACTTTACTAGCAAATGATAATTCGTTTACCGGTCAGATTCCCGGTGAGTTAGCCTGGAATTTGTCTGCACTCGATCTCAGCAACAACAGATTTTCCGGTGAACTTCCAGCCCAGTCGTCTTCGTGGAAGAATTTACAGGTGTTTAGAGCAAGCAACAACACACTCACCGGCCAAATCCCTCAAGAACTAACTGCTCTACCTCTCTTAACTGTACTTTTGCTCGATCAGAATCAATTTTCCGGGCATTTTCCGTCGACCTTAATCTCTTGGAATTCGCTCACCACTTTGAATCTCAGTAAAAACCATCTCTCCGGTGAAATACCTGCATCATTCGGGCATTTACGCAATCTCATAAGCCTTGACTTGTCCACCAACGAATTCTCTGGTCAAATTCCGGCTCAAATTGGCCGGTTACAACCAACCAATCTCAATCTCTCTTCTAATCGTCTCACCGGAAGGCTCCCTTATGAGTTTGAAAACGCAGGTTTTGATACCAGTTTCTTGAACAATCCCGGTCTCTGTACCAATGTCAGATCCTTAGGCCTCAAATCTTGTCATTCCCAATCCCAAAGATCCGGGAAACTTTCAACCAAATTCGTTGCAACTGTTTCGAGCATTGCTGTCGTACTGTTTATATTAGCAGTTTTAATGACTATTTACGCGATCATTCTTCTGAGGAGGAGAAATAATGGATTAGGCTCAAAGTGGAAACTCACTTCATTCCAACGATTGAGTTTCAATGAATCCACAATTATGTCTCGCCTGACAGAGAGTAACGTGATCGGAGCTGGCGGGTCCGGGAAAGTGTACCGGGTTGCCATAAACCGGTCCGGTGAGTGCGTTGCGGTTAAACGGATTTCGAGCAAGAAGAACTTGGATGCTAAGCTCGAGAAGGAATTTCTTTCTGAAGTTGAAATACTAAGCACAATCAGACACATCAATATAGTGAAGCTCTTGTGTTGTATATCAAGTGAGAATTCAAAGGTTCTTGTTTATGAGTACATGGAGAATCGGAGTTTGGACCGGTGGCTTCGCCGGAAGAACGGACCACCATCGGGTTCCCTGACCGGAGCGGTTCGCCATGTGGTCTTGGATTGGTCAAAGAGGCTGCAGATTGCAGTTGGGGCGGCTCGTGGGCTAGCTTACATGCATCACGACTGCTCCCCTCCGGTTGTTCATCGAGATGTGAAATCGAGCAATATCTTGTTGGACTCCGAGTTCAATGCTAAGATTGCAGATTTCGGGTGGGCCAAGTTGTTGGTCAAGCGTGATGAGCCTAATACCGCGTCAGTTGTGGTTGGCTCCTACGGATACATGGCTCCAGGTAACGGTTATTGTACAACACCTTTATGCACAAATATTGTACAACACTTTAATGGATATCGTTTTATGATTATGGCGTTGAAGAGTACAGAGTGGGGCGGGGGTGGGAGGGGGAGGGGGGGAGAGAGAAAATTCATGTCTATGATGTAGGGGTGTCAGTGGTTCGGTCAAAACCGCGGTTTGGGACCGAACCGAACTAAACCATACGGTTTGGTTCGGTTTTTAAGTACAAGTAGTTCGGTTCGGTCTCAAAAATTTGTAAACCGCGTGGTTCGGTTTGGTTTGTGGTTTGACCCATTCAGACCGAACCAAACCATACCAAACCGTCAGACCAAACCACCAGACCAAACGACCACATATATTAGTCATATATTTGTATGTTAAGTAACATTCACCTTTAAATTATTAAAATAATTTACATTACATCATTCTTAACTCTCGTTTTGCATCTTATTCAATATTCATTTCATCGAATGTTATATTCATTGAGGCACATAGTTAACAAAGTTCTGTAGTGTATTCACTTCCTTCGGCTTCTTTATTCGTTTAATATTTTCATTATTCCGAATTTTCTCTTTTAAACAGAGTGTAAACCATAATTTGAATCGTGATATGAACCTCGGTGTGAATGGTGGTTTAAACCACGATCTAAACCATATTCTAGACCACGGTCTAAACCGCAGTCTGGATCACATTACTGAACCGTGGTCTGAACCAAACCAAACCATGGCGGTTTGGTTTGATTCGGTTTGAAATTTTTTGTGGTTCGGTTTGGTTTGGAATTTTCCCAAATCGATGACTAGTGGTTTGGTCTCTAAAATGGTCGACACCGAACCTAACCGAACCATTTACACCCCTACTATGATGGGGTCATATTTTCTCTACTCTTTTTTTTTCCTTTTTCCCTATATATTTTTTTTCTCTTTTTCCTATTCCCCCCCCCCCCCCCCCCCCCAAATTTTTCTCTAACTTCATCTTTTTAAATTTCTTCTTAGCCTTTTTTTTTGGAGTTTTTTTTTTTTTGTTTGTTTTAATAAAAAAAAAAACATCCCATCTCTTTAGTTTGACAATCCCATACGAAGATTCATGCTGGTCGACCCCAAATCATGGGACTAAGTCGATGTTGTTGCATTTACTCATATTACTGAATTTATATTTCAGAATACGCTCACACAACAAAAGTGAACGAGAAGATTGACGTGTACAGCTTCGGTGTGGTCCTTTTAGAGCTCGTGACAGGACGGGAAGCCAACGAAGGAGACGAGCACTCGTCTCTTGCAGAATGGGCGTGGCGACACGTTCAAGAAGACAAACCTATAGCGGATGTCTTAGACGAAGATGTCAAGGAGGTTCGTTTCTTGAACGAGATGAGTAGTGTCTTCAAGCTTGGGCTTATATGTACGAGCACGTTGCCCTCATCGAGGCCTACCATGAACGAGGTTTTGCAGATATTGCAGAAATGCACGCGCATGGTGGAGTTTGGTGAGAAGGAAGGTGGGAGGGATGTTGATTATCTTCCTCTGCTTAAGAACTCAAAGAGGATGAGTGTATAATGGCTGATTGTAGTATATATTCTTAATAAACACGGGCTAGTTAGGAGATTATAGTAGGATTGCCTGTTATACTGTTTTTGTATAATTTAATCAACCTATAATTATAATTATTGGTCAAAGTTCCTTCATAATAGTAATGACGAAAAAAAGTGTGAAGATCATTTTGGGACGGAGGGAGTATGATCTAAGCATATACACACTGATAAGTGTGTATATAATATCCGACTGCAATGCCATATAAGATGAAGTGTGCAACTGAGATTTAATCTTTGTCAAATCAATTTTCTTAGATTCAATCTTTTTTAAATTGAAGGCCTGTTGGAGGAGAGAGGGGAAAAAAGATGATCCAAAGATTCGATAATTGACTGTCATACAGTCTGATGTCACTAGTTCTAACATGTGCTCACACGCAACCAAGAGAGAGTGCGTGTGTTCGCGCGTGCAGAACATTGGGACTCGGGGAGAGAACATTGAACATAATATTAAAATTCCAGCTCTTTATTTGAGCTAAGAATCAGAAAATCACTGCCGACAAAAACAACATTAAAAACTCTCTAGATGCAATCCCCAAGCTTTATTACAGATCCAATTTGGATGACAAACATACATACGCTAAATCTAGAACTACAAAAAGGGTAACCTCTGAAAAACAAATTGCCCGCACGAACTCTTTTGAACGGTCGATTTTAGCTGTTTCAAGGGATCTGCAAGAGATCAAAGGTGCCAAAGAGAAATGTACATGCAAAGTACAAAGAATATTTTCAAGACTCCTCGATTTCAAGGTACTGTGAATGAGAGGCTGCAAGAAGAGCAGCTCCGATGCCCGAGCCATCGTTTGAAAGCTCGATTACAACGCTCTCAGAAGCTTCCCCTAGTAGCTCCTTTAGGGTACCCTCTACCGAGTTCCTGAATTTCGTATAGTGCTCAAACAGGCCACCGTCTAATGCAACAACTGACTTCTGCTTTTCGCCTTCCTTTAGCGTGTCCCTTCCCAATTTCTTGAGGATGCCAAGTATCCCCGCAGCAGAAAGACGAGCCCCACGAGTTGCTACGATGTCACACAGCTCAACGATAACTTTTCTCATCTTAAGGGAAGTATTAGAAATCTGCAATTTGAGAGCAAAATACGCCTTTATGAGCCCTTAAAACCAGTGGTGAAGCTTGGAATTTTCGGAATAAGGATCAAGTTTGCTTTTGGAATAACTATCATAATTGATGTACTCCCTCCGTCGGAATGAATGTCCTACTTCCCATTTTCGCTTGTCCCAAAATAAATGCCGTCTTACTAAAAATAGGGTATGAAGTTTGGTGATCTTCCTATACTACTCATTCTATTAAGCACAAGCATTGCAATGTCATAGGAAGTGTCACTCTACCCATTTGTATAGATTGAGGCAATAAAGCAAACATAACTAAGAGTTTAAAAACATTGACTCGTCAACTACGACATTTATTCCGGGACAGATGTAGTATACAAAATTACCATATAAACACAATAAAGCAAATTAACTTTTCCCAAAATTAATGGGGTCAAAATGTATAAATCCATCAGTTGCAGTCGTAACAAGTCGTTTTCTCAAAAGGTGCTAAAATAGACACACTCCAAAATTGAAGTGGACAAATGACCCCCCCCCCCCATGTCATAAATGTGGCTTCACCACTGCTTGAAACTAGGGGCCAAGTCAAGATTTCTAGAAGAGGGCCAAGATTATTTTGAGACGAGCAAGTTTACATGATAGTGTGTACGAGATTTTGCTCAAACAGGGGCCAAATTTTCTATATAGCGCAATTCTTTCCAAACCATACAGAGTAAAGTTTGACGTGGTTACTGCATTTAGCTATAAAAATATCATTTTTCTACTTTAAAAGCGGTTAACTGTCGATTTCTTAACATCAGGGGGGGGGGGTCAAAATAAGCCCAACTAGCAATGGGTGGCAGACATAATGAGGAGAGTCGTAAATGCTTGAACGAGTAAAATTTACCTCTAGTATATCTTTCAACTTGCTCGCAACCACTTTGAGATCAGAAGACGAGTCATGGTGCATTGCCGACATGTGAGGAGTCCTGCAAATTGAGCAACATTATGAAAACGCTTTTTAAGTAAATAAACAAGAATCAAGTGTCTTTAAATAACGCAAGTGATCACAGAAGACATTATGAATATGACTTGCTACCTCAATATGAATGGAATTTTCAGTTTTGGTGGGATATTGTCACCGAAAAAGTCAGCTTCTTCAGCCATCCTCAACAAGACTCTCCGTAAGATTTCTCCCAAATACATGCCGGATATTATCTTCTCGAAAATCTGTAAAACAAGGTAACAAAATTAATCAAATCCAAAAATATTAATTCCTTCATTAAGGGTCTTATAAAGAAAAAAGGTACCTGCTCGCCAGGGTTTAAGCTATCATTATCGAGACTTTGATCATATTCCGTAATAGGAAGATGTGATGCACGGAAGTTGCCCCACTCCATATTGATTACCTTATATAACAATTAAGGATCATATATAAACCCGATGCATGTTTTTCAATATTAAAATAATAATAATAATAATAATAATAATAATAATAATAATAATAATAATAATAATAATAATAAAAAAACTAGAACAATGCAACAAAAGCTTGGTCATAAATTCTTAGGTGTGATGTTCGTAATGTTAGAATGGCTGGATCAAAAGTTCTCATCACCAATCAAAAACTGACGCTTTGTGAAAAGATCATTGCGATATTTTTTGTGCATGTAGCATTATTCATATATAAATCACCGAGATACTAAAATTTGCTAACCATCTCTCCTGACTTGGGCAATAGACCATGCCATTTGGGTATCGCACTAGCACGCTCTACATAAGCTGCATTTGTTCCAGTTCCCAATATCACAGCAGCTATAACATCCGGGTTATTGTATCTACCTCCTGCTAAAGTTCCAACTGTATCATTGACCTGCATTGACCCAGACATAGAATGATTTCACAAGAGTAAATGATGGCACTTGTATATATATATGTACATACATATATTCATGTATATATACACACATACACACATATAAAGTAGGACTAGAGATGTATGCATGGAGATTAAGAATTGCTATTATTGTATAATTTTTTTTTGAAGTAGTGGTGGAGGGGTTGCAAGTATGAAAAGTAAAGTAGGAGCGAGAATGAGGCAAGGAACCAAGGCTTACCAAAGCAGCAACACGCATATCAAGACCGACTTTTTCCATGGCTTTTGTCAACTCCCCAACAACATCTTGTCCAATCTATTCAGATCCAATTATGGAACAAATTAACAAGGACATTAATGAATTTTGAGTATCAAGAAAAAATATACAGAAAAATCAATAACAATAGCTCCAAACAAGTGTAACTAATAGAGTAAATGTAAGCTGAGAATTACCGCATCTTCGATAGAGAAGCCTTTTGTCCAATTAACAAGAGTTCCCCCAGCTATTGAAGTTTGTTTAACTGGAAATGAAAACGTAAATCCCAGCTCTCTCTGTCTGCCTGGGGAAATATGGAGATCGTCTTCTGTCGACACAAATTTTACCAGCTCCCCAGCAATAAAATCAAATAATCCCTAAAATCACCAAATTTACAGCTTCAGAAATGACCCCGTATCATTTTTCAGTCGTTTCATTTCACCATAGGAGAGTGTGTTGTCAAAATAAAATAGTTAAACGAATAAATTGATACTCACCTCCGAATTCCCGACCATCAACTGTGGAGGAATTGAAACTCCTATGAACTCTTTATTCACAACGCGGTTATCTTTGCCTCCTAATTGTACACGCAGGACTCGGAAGTTTGTGCCACCGAGGTCCAGGGCATAAAATGTTCCGGTTTCATCTCTTGAGAATGAAAAAGTGGAAGTTAGACGTAATAATCTTCAATTCAGAGCTAGTACAGTAATTTATTCTTTTAAGAATACACATATTTTTTCGTAAATTTAGAGATGCACATATTTTACAATTATGCTACTTCAAGGATATAAAACAACTACTCCCTCCGTCCCATACTTATTGCTACCAAATGGGAGTGCATGGGGATTAAGAAAATATGTTGGAAAAGTAAGTATTGTGAGTAGGTAGGAGAGAGAAAATAAGTTAGTGGATAGTTGTTGTGAGTGGATAGGAGAGAGAAAAGTGAACATTTGGGTAAATAGCAATAAGTATGGGACGCCCAAAATGGAAATAAGTAGAGATTAGTATGGGACGGAGGGAGTAAATGATGACCACCAGAGTAAGATGTGTCCAACGTTAAATAAAGATAAACATATACATACAAGAGAACTCAAGATTCTGTAGAATCAATCAACGAATCTAATTCTGGCTTTGTAGGTAAAAGGCAGAAGTAGATTGCAAATAGTCCCACATTTTGCTTCGGTCATAGAGTCCGCGTATGAATACTAAACTTTTGAAGATAAAACTTTCCAACTAAGGCCGTATAAAAAATTTGAACAATTTATCAAAGCAAGAGTGTAAGTTAATAAGAACAATTTTTGACATGTGTAAGAGCCTCTTAGATTGACTTCAAAGAAGACTCATCAAGTGGAATGCATCCAAATGGATATTATGGCTTTGTAAGTGGGACAGATGGATTTTATAAGAGAGTGTCTCAAAGCTACACACTTCAAAGGGTCTTACTCTTCTTTTTAGATGTTGCATACACAAATAAGCACATATGAGGCAAAACATTAGATATTCCCGAGTAAACCATGAAAAATCATTCAGTATGCAAACAGTTGTAGTGTAACAAGAAGGTATACGATATGACAACCCAACAAGAGAAACTTTATAGACACGTTTTTATATCCCTATAGCCGACAAAAGAAGCTCGAGTACATACAAAGAAATATTCTTGTCCACGTCATTATATATACAACATCTCTAACTTTTATATCCAACTGGGGAAAACACACCAAAACGCTTACGAAAGCAAATCACACGAGGGAAGCCAGGACACAAATGTGAGGCTAATGAATCCCGATAGAGGATCCCAGATCTAAAGGCAAGCATGAAATTTGTTTGGATAAAGGGAAACACAACAAAAAAAATCGAGTTCGAGGCCACAACCACACGCCAACTGACAAGCAATGACTCCACATGAAGATCATTACGGGATTCACTTCATAGTATGTCATAGGAAAGAAAAAAGAAAAATAAATATCTACTCCATGAACATGAGAAAACTTCTCCGGGTAAAGACGGAATCTAACTGATTCTACATATCATTAATGATTCAAGCAAATACATTTAATTATCCTGACCAGGCCACAAATAATGCAACTGATTTTTAGTCAACAACGCAAGATCAAAACCGTCCAATACAAGAACACAACAAAGATTCAATGAATAGAGCTTACAACAACCCACCATCAAAATCATTTTCTTGCTTAAAGTCATATTTCTAACCGATAAAAAGATCCAAGAAGAATGGGATGCACAAATACAATCATGTTTTAGTGAGAAAATTCAACAGAAACCAAGAAACTTACCACATTGCACTGATCCATCAACCAAATAGAAATAATTCACAATTAACACCATTAAATTAATACTGATATCATTTTATCTAAAATAAATACGTCCAAATCAAGTAAATGAAACAGTAAATGACTAAAATTTCTAGTAACTTTTAAGCAAGTTTTCATATACAATTTCACAACTACATATATATACTATTATATAGTATATAGTAATTCCATCTAAGATATATCAAGATTTTATTTTTTGTTGTTGTTGAAACCAAGATATATACATATATAAGTATATATATCTATATATAAATGGAGTATATATCAAAAATTCAAATCATATTTCTATATCACCGAAACTTAATTCTAACAGAATTCATATGATAGAGTGAGTGTGATTTATACCCAGTGGGGAGGTTGTCAACATAGCTGATGAGCATCTTAAGCTTGCTACCCCCTTCGGAGGCGAGGCCGGCGTGCATCTCAACAGTCATGGCGTCGGCGACCTGACGGAGTTTCCCAGTAGGGGTCTCACAATTTTCTTCAAATTCCTTCAGTAAAGCAATCGCTTTCGCCCACCGACTCGAGCTCCGCATACGGTGGCGCACCACCAGAGCCGCCGCCGCACAAACCGCTGCGGCACATATCACGGCTGCTCCTACCGCCACTTTCCCCATCTCAATCAAAATCAAGGCTAATAAAATGAAATTGAATCAAATCAAACACAGACACACAAAATCTCTCTCTCAAAGCACCAGCAAGATTGAAACTTTAACAAGGGCGTAGTACAAGATTTAAGTGACTGTTTAATACCCGGAAAGATTTTTGAATTTCTCACTCTGCTGAGAAAATTTCAGCAGTATTTCAAGAATCAAAAGGGAGAGAGAAGAAAGGATCTTTTTCCTGAATTTGAATAAGGAAATGAAATTCTTAGGTAAGAACTGACAAAATTATTGGGCCAGGTTTTTATTGATATTTGTAATTTTGTTTTTATTGCTTTTTATTTTCATATTATTATTCCTACTTTTCCCCTTTTTATTGCGTCATCCGATTTTATGACCATTTGGAAGTTTTTCCGTTGTGGTCAACGGTACTATAATTATACATGTACCTCATCTTTCAAAAAAAAACCTTGGTACCAAATGTGCAAATTTAACGCACCTATTAGAGCAACATTCTAACACACGGTTAATTATTGGGTGTACATGAGGAAAGGGAAATATAATGAAAATAGTAGAAGAAATTAATACAAATCTTGAGAGATGAGATCTTCTGTATCACGATCTGTGTACTATTTGTGTACCATAAATGATCTGACGCTATGCATCATTTGTGCTATTATAATTATCTCAATCTAAATAAAATATAACAATTGATTCACTGGTGGTACACCAAAAGTGGTACAGAGGATTTCCTCTCAAATCTTGATTGATACTAAATTTGTATCATGTATATTAAGGAAATAGAATTTGTTAGATATATAAATAAAAGAAAAAGTAAAAAAAAGACAATGTGTATACTCTTTCCGTCCTATAACAATGTGCACAAAATTGGTTGTAAAGGATAAATAGTTGTGGGTAGTTGTTGTGAGTGTGAAAAGTGAAGTAGGAGAGAGAAAGTGGGGTATGATTAGTAAGTTGATTGGTGTTGTGAGTATAAAACTAAAGTATGAAAGAGAATGAGTGAGATGAATAATAAAAATTCTTTGTTATTTTAAGAAAATGTGACTTATCAATAGGACGCTCAAAAAAGAAATTTGTGCACATAGTTACAGGACGTTACAAGATGGAGAAGTATTAAGAATAGAGATAAGATTAGGATAAGGATAAAACTGAAAACATTTGGAGAAGTGAACTGGTAAAGAGTTTGGCTGACACTTTTGCGCTAATCAAGCCTTTTCATACTTCCTTGGGAAGTGTATTAGCAGAGAAAGACCATTCTTATTCTATGCCCTGTAGTAAATGTTCTTGTAATTGTAATGGTTTCTTGGTAATTGAATTTATAAAATTTGCCCCGGATAATTAAGAAAATTTACTCAATTTTGCTTATGTTATACTCTTTCCGGACACAAATATAAGCAATTTTTTTAATTTAAATATAAGCAAAAAAATTGAGTTTCAATACAAAACACATTAAATGTAACTGTATTTAATACTCTTTTACCAAAAATACCCCTAATTAATTACTCATTTTCAAATACAAGTGTACATTTATTACACATTTAATATGATGATATATTAGTAATTTTAATATATTTTTATTATAAAACGGTTTTTCTATCCTATGCCCTTAGAGCATAGGTTAAGAACTATTAATTATCTTGATTAATTCCATTTTTAACTTTATGTAATTTACATGCGATCCTTATTTACCATAATTACTTCCCACACAATCTCCTTAACGTCTATCAATGATTTTGCCCCCCCCCCCTCCCTTTTCTCTCTCTCATTACATTTGTCTTTCATCACCATCCAACCAATCTCCCTTCAAATGTTTCCCCCACTTTTTTTTTTTCACAATTTTTACTCCATAAAATGCATTGAGCAGTATATATTGCGAAGGCTATCACTAGTAACTATGGATGGCCAAAACCGGTTTCGGGCCCGGTTCCGGTTCGGCATATATGTGACCCTGAACCGGCCGCTGCTTACCCCAGTTCCGGTTCCGGGTGGCACAATCCGGTTCCCGTTAGGTTCCGATTCCGGTACGGTTCCAGTCCCCCCCTTTAAAATTATTGAAAAGCAAGGGATTTTCGATCCGGTTCTGGTTCCGTCTGGTTCGCGATTTGTGTGAACTGTAACCGTCCCGGATGAATGGCGGTTCCGGTTACTCCGGTTCCGGTTTATTCGCCGGTTTGCTCCGGTTCCGTGCTTCTCCGATCCGGTTTTCCGGTTCCGTTTGGCCATCCCTACTAGTAACACTATTTTTATTTTTATTTGCAGAGTAGCACTAATAATTAGTAATTATGGAAGAAAATAGATGTTCATTCTCTCTATTGCAACATGATAAAATAATTTCCAAGTAATTTACTTTTATCTTGTTTTTATTAATTTTATACTTTTTGGTAGCATAAGAATTAATATGTTCTTTACCTAGTACAAGTATTGCTGATGAGGGAATATACTTTGTATTGCATCTCTCCGTCCCAAAATAAATATTCAATTCTTTTGAAAAAATATTTTTTATTGAGAGCATATTTAAATTTTTCTTACACGTTCATTTTGGGACGGATTCATTTTGATTGGTTGTTTTTGCATTATTTTTAATAGTATTGTGTTTTTATTAATTAGAAAAATACATTGTATTTATATAGAAAAAGTATTTATTTATAAAGTTTAAATGGTGAAAACGTAGGGGGAGGGAATTTTGGGAGGGAGATTGGTTTGATTTCATGAAGGAGAAATGTGATAGGAGAAAAAAAGACCAAAATCGAATGATGGATGTTTTGGAGATATTATAGGAAGTAATTAAGGTAAATAAGGATATCTGCAAATTACATAGATTAGGAAGATAAATATAGAATTGATCAAGATAATTAATAGTTCATAAGATAGAAAAACCGATTATCGAATCAAGACAATTAACTAAATTTAACTACTTTCTTAATAAGTGTAATTTTAGTTACTTTTGCTTATATTTGTGACCGGAGAGAGTACTCCCTTTGTACTGAAAGAACATTTCTATTTTCAATGATAAATTTGACTTAACTATGAATATTAATCTCTAATTACACTAATAAAAATTTAAATTTTATTATTAGTAGGATTTTTTTTCAAAGAAGTATCATTAATAAGTCTTGAAATTTCATCAAGATATTAGTATTTCATATTAGTGAGATTACCTTTTCCGAAATAAATTTGTTCTTGAATTAGCATTTACTAATATTTTTATTTTTGTATATATATAAAAAAAAAAAAAGCCAAAATCGTGGGAAGAATACATTTTACCTAACTCACAAGAAGAATGTACTTTTACAATATGCAATGGCATTTTTATAAATATGTAAAACTTCTCTAAAAAATCACTTACCCTTCTCGTCCATCTAAAAAAAGAGCGCTATTTTTATTACAAGTGAGGAAATTGTTTTAATTTAATTTTATACATGTGCATAAATAAAACTATAACCATTAAGAGCTGTTATTGTGTTTGCTTTATAAATATAATCTATCTTCATAACAATGATTACTTGTTTCCCTTTTAAGGGTTACTAACCCAAAATGAAAATGTGATAATTTATTTTATTTAAGTGTAAGCATAGGCTGGACTGAGTCGGCAATAGACTATGTTGAAGGTTCCACCTTAAAAATCAATTGGTTCTAAGGGAGTAACTCTTCGAGTCTAATACCAATCTAAATTTCTTTCTTTAGATGTGGGATAACAGTCTCTTATAAAAATAAATTATACTCCCTCCGGACACAAATATAAACAAAAGGTTGAGCTTTTTTTAGACCTAAATATAAGCAAAAAAATCGGGTTTCAATACAAAACACATTAAATGTAACTGAATTTAATACTATTTTGCCAAAAATACCCCTAATTAATTACTCATTTTCAAATACAAGTGTACATTTATTACACATTTAATATAAGGATATATTAGTAATTTTAATATATTTTTATTATAAAATCAAGATAATTAACTAAATTTAACTACTTTTTTAATAAGTGTGATTTTAATTACTTTTACTTATATTTGTGACCATAGAGAGAGTACAGTAAAAATATCTTAAATTACAAATCCAAACATAAACTAAATATGAATTGATCTATCCCACAAAACCGCAGAAAACCATTTCCGGATGCTGTCCTGGTTTGAGGTTGTCCATTACCGTGGGCCTTAAAAAAAAAAAAAAAAAAAAAAAAAGGCTGAAATCTACACCAACTGTATTTTTATTTTTTTTTTTTTTTTAACAAATTACGCTATTATGTTATTAAGAAAGTAGGCTCGTGGCCTATAAAGTTGTGGTACATTTTCCTAGCAAAGGTCGCATTTTTATGCGCTAAATGAATCACATTCCTATCTATTTTACTAACAAAAGCTCTATTACATTGCGTTATGAGATAGTGAATATCCAAAAAGATACTCTAGTGAAACATCGTTGCAAGTCGGGGATTGGATGTAATCTCGGGCTTGCATTGAGTCCGTCAAAATCAGGAATGAAAATGTCAATGGCCTTGGTTTTAGAGAAAGTGTTATCAAAGGTGTTGACAGTGCAACGATAAGACTTCCAGCAACACTTTACACACCCGAATTAAAACAATTTTCAAAACGAGTTTGCAGCGGAAATTTGACACAGAGAGATATATTTTCACAAGTTATATAAATATATAACTTGTGGTAGCCTCATGGCCAAAAAAGACTTTCACTAAAAATATTTTTCTTAAGTACAAAAGTCTAAACAACTCCTATCCTCTAAAGAAAATAAAGTACAAAATGCGCTAGATACAAGAACCATCAATAAA
Source organism: Campanula takesimana (assembly GCA_026119855.1). Lineage (NCBI taxonomy): Eukaryota > Viridiplantae > Streptophyta > Magnoliopsida > Asterales > Campanulaceae > Campanula > Campanula takesimana. The sequence continues at coordinate 599,397 of JAOWBW010000224.1, forward strand.
GAAACAACACTCACATCATAATCAAAAGGCTAGACCAATTTAGCCTTCAACAAATAGTTTATTGAAGAAACTAGATTGTGATGTTGGAATGAGTGTTATAACATCACTAGCACTTGGTCTATGGCTATGGGTGTTTAATATTTCTCTCTTGTATTTGTAGAATGATCCCATTAGCCCTTTATATAGGCCACCAAAACGTGGTGGCCACTCAAGAATGGCTGAAATCTTCCTTGGAGTTGTTGGAAGATAAGATCCTATTCTTTAAGCTCAAAAAGATCATGGTTCCTACTTTGTAGCAACCACTCCTCTCTTGTGTACTTCCTTCTTGTACTCTCCATGCTTTCTAGACTTGTACCCACGTTTTTATTGAGCAAGTATGGATGACCAAGTCTTCTCCCACGTTTTTCTTCTCTTCTTCCATGAGTTACGCATAACTCTACACTTATGCATAATTCTTCCTTTATCTACCTCCTTGTTTGTAGCTCCATCTTTTTATTCAACCTTGAATGATTATTTGGACCTACAAATAACATTAAACTTGCAGCAAATATTAAACATTAATATCCAATAATTTTGTGAATAAATGATGAAACTATTACAAATCCCGTCTGGGGTAACACTGTTGCCAGCACTAGGGGGTGATTATTCTGAACATTCTGAAGGGGTGTTGGATTGGGGGATTTCTTTATGGCTAGTGAGGCTTTGATTTTCTGGAGGCCTTGAAGAGCTAGAGGAAGGGCGTCATTGATGGAGGGGTAGGCATTATTAAACACAATGTTATTCCGGTTTAGCCAAATTTCCCAAATGATAAGAAATACTAAGCAAATGTCACTTGAGGGGATTGGTTTAGATACCCAGGAAGTGAACCAGTTTAGAAGCGTTTGGGAGGGAAGGTTGGGCGAATGGTTTGGGTGGCATAAGGGGGCTTGTATCCAACTCAGATTGGCTAATCGACATGAGAGTAATAGATGGAATTCTGATTCTTCCGTGCTACCACATCTGTTACAATAGATTAAGTCGGTGCATTTCTGGAGGTGTGCTTTCTGGGTGGGGAGGGTTTTAATTTTTGGTACACCAAATACTCTGTAACAAATTTCACACTTTTTGGAAACATTAAACACTTTCACATTTGATTTCTATAACATACTTTTTGTGTTTAACGTTAAAGTTCAATTGAACTAACTAATGCACATTCTGAAAGCGGTGCAAAAGCGAAACCTAGCAAACAAGAAATTTGAGCATTTAACTTGCCTCAGGGAGTGAAAGTGAGGCCAATTTATTATCCCCACAGTATTCTTCAATTGTTTTACCACATTGTATGCAGTTGGTGGCATGCTCCCTTTCTCAAGCACATCCCTGAGTGTATCTACAAAATAGAGAACATCAAGAACAAGAAGAAATCAGCATTTCCATCAAAACTGAACAACCAAGTATATTTGTGTGACAAATCTAAAGATTTTAACGTCAATGAAATGTGTCTGTGTCAAAAAATGAGATTATAATCATACGAGGTAATGAAATTCTGTCATTGAACATGATGGATATTCATTCAGGGACGGAAAGAGTAGGCCTCTCGACTACCCCATAGGAGACAAGGAAAGATACATCCTAGGTTCTCATTGATAAAAAAAAAAAAACCGAAGGCCATAATGGACATCCTCAGGGCATTTCTTGACGTATAATGCATACTAATATTGGATGAACGATGTGGGAGACGAGTCCATTATACCATAATCCAAAATATAGAACCTTCTAGTTCTTACATATGGATTCTTGACCTGCATTATCTGTGAAATGCTCTATCCCCAAATGTATGAGCTTATGTTTCCATAATTATTTCAGCTGTACTGCAGTTTTGTTCCTTTGGGGGGGGGGGGGGGGGTGAAATCTTGTAGACATAGACGCTCATACAACAAATTCTGATGGAAGGCTAGAGCAAACCATCAGACTACAAGGAGCGGGACATAACGCCTTAGTTTGAGGGGGAAAAAGACAACTTAAAGGGAAAAAAGTTATCCCCATTTTCTGTCATTCTTCTTTGGACCAACATTCCAAGCCCTATGCTTTCGATTACCGGAATTTTATTCATATTTCATCATCGAAGTCATAATTATCTTTCTCCTCTAGTTCATACCACTCTCTTTTGCCATGAACCCTGGGAGCCCTCGGTGTGACAGAAACCCTAATATAGCTTCTCTTTTCATGTTTTCCAATCAAATAAGCATAACAAAAAAGCCTGCCTAGAATCTCCAATGAACTAAACAAGCTTAATTCCTTAGGTACCAAAGAATAGCTAAGCCTGAAAAGCAAGGAAGGTACTGGGAATGTTGTTAATTATGCAATGTATGCAAGTAACATTCAAAGATACTCCCTCCGTCCCTAAACAAATGTTCATTTTCAAGAAATTTTTGTCCCAAAATGAAAGTCATTTAAAAAAAAACTGTCCTTACATGTTCTTTTACCAGATTTTTTCTCTAGTCACATTATACTTACAAAACTATTTTTTTAGAAAGTGGACAACAAGAATATGTATGCATCTGTATGTTCTTTGTATTACTTTCGTCGTTTATCTGTATGTTCTTTCGTTCATTTACAACATGAGTTAATAAAACATAATCGTTACTAAGAACAAACAGATAAAGATATGAACAGGTTTAACTAAAACTACAACAATAATCTTAATTGAGACATATCGCAACTGAGCAAGTATAATGACACTGATTGCTAATAAGAGATACTCGAAAACAAACAAACAAACCATAACCTAGCACTCTCAAGTCGATTAAACACTAACCTTTTCACATAATTATAATATAAACAACAACACTAACACAATCGGCGGTGAATCAAAATTCCAGATCAAAACAAGGTAGGATTTAGGAACATCAAATCCATCCAATTAAATCAAATCAAATAACAATCAGAACTCAATAAGGTCGGATTCAAAGCTAATTTCGCTCGAATTCCAATTCGGATTCATGAATATCGTATTGCTGAAGCACACAACACGCCATTAACTTAATTTCAAGTCCAATATAAGCAAATAACAAGATCATAACACAATCAGAGATACAAAAACCTTACAAATTAACAGGACAGATGATCTAATCGCAAAAAACTGGGATGAATTTACCTTGAAGACTTTGGTCGATCGACTTTCATCTTCTTTGGCTTTGGAGCAGACGCCATTTTCGCGCTCATTCTGCAAAAACTGATCATGAGGGAGGGAGCCCTCGGCTTTGGAATTTTGATACTGTTTTAGATGGTATGCAATTTGTTCTCTAGCCCGTTTAATAAGCCCAATTATGAAGCTTGTTGGGCTAAGTTGCTAGACAAGCTGGCCCAAGACCATTATTATGAGCCATGGGATTGATTTTCAACGTACAAACACATTGATTATGTGAAAATTATTTTAAACATAATTCTAGACAAAAACTAAGACAGTTTCAAACATGAGACATGTCTCGTTGAGAGAATAAATGGTTTGTCTCTTTAAGAGCGGGACAGAGGAAGCTCGTTTCTTCTCTTATTGAGACCCGTCTCATGTGTGAATGTGTGAGACCGTCTCACACAAAACTTCCTCTATTAATAAATAAAGGTAATTATAAAATGAATCTAAATCTAGATTAGTAAACATATCTCTCATTTTCTCAAATCGTTATAAATTATTTGGACTGGTATCTTGATGATGGCATTCATATTGTATAACAGTTATATTAGTGGTATGTGGTAACAACTAAATCCAAAGTGTTGACATTCTTCAATTACAATTTGACGTGTTCGAAAATGAAAGTTAATTTGGAAGTTATATTTTTATTTTTATTTTTATTTTAACATCAAAATTTCAATTTTTCTAAGAGAAAATTACCATAGGGTCCCTCATCCTAAGCCTAACTACCACCTAGTCCAACCTAACATTTTCATCTACCATCTAGTCCAACCTAATATTCTTATTTACCACCTAGTCCATTAAAATTATTAAATCCCGAGCTATAAATAAAACCCTACCCCCCTCCTCCTTCACGCAGTCACACGCACGCACACACTCTCTCTCTCTAACCTTCCCCGGCGACCCTCCCTTCCTTCTCCGGCGACCACCCCTTCCCTCTCTGGCGACCACCCCTCCCTCCCTAGCATCCTGCTCTCATCCGATAACCTTCCCCGGCCCTCTTCTCACCTCCGGCCATCTCCATCTCCATTCTTCCGGCGACCATGTTTTCCCCGTCACCTACCCGTGGCGATCTCTCTCCCTCTCCAAATCCGGCGTCGTCTCCCTCCCCAACCCCTTCCTTTCTCACAGCCGGCGCCTGTACCCTAACCCCGGTGAATCTACAGATCCGGCGACCCCTCCTCTCCTCACCTCCGGTGACCCTACCTCCGGCTATCCTGCAGATCTACCTCTTCTCCGTCACCGGCCATCTCCTACGGCGATGCTCTCTTCCGACGACGACCCAACAGATCCAGTCAACCCCGACATAACACTCTCTGTTCCGGCTTCTCAACCCGGCGAAGATTTTCTGTCTCCGGGCGGATTTACTATGGGCTTTAGCGAATTTCCGGCAACCTTCTCAGTTTCCGATCCCCATCCTCCGGCGACCTCCCTTCCACCGGCCTCCCTTCCCCGGCGACCCCTCCGATCACCATTACCGTCCCAATCTCCGGTTGTCTTCTTCATCTCCGAGCACCTCAATCCGGTAAGATCTGTCCAGATCCGGCGACCCTACCTCCGTCAGTTACAGATCTAGATCCAGAGCATTTCTGTCTGTGAAGACTTTTTTGTGATATTCTTGTCATTGACTTACCTACTTGGTTCGAGTTAATTTGTGTTTGTGTTGACTTTGTTTGACCTTTATTGGGGATTATCAAATTTGTGTATTAACTGCATTTGGGTTTCTATAATGGTTAACTTGAACTATATACTCGAATACATTTGGTTTTTTTTCTTTCTATATTTGAGCTGTTCTTGTAATAATGCCGTATTTGAATGAGGTGGAGCTTGCTTGTATTTTTGTTAGTTTGTGTTAGATGATCGATACTGAAATAAATGCTTTGCTAACCAAAATAGAAGCTACAAAGATTAACACTTCGTGTGAAGAAAGAAAAATAGCTACCCTTAAGAGTAGTGAAGAAAGAAAATTGAACTGGTTTTTGAAAAAAAAAGGAACTTGTTCTTGGAATTTGTTCCGGGAACAACTGTGAACTTGTTGTTAGAACATCTGTGAACTTGTTCTTGGAACAAGTGTGAACTTGTTCTTGTAACAAGTGCGAACTTACAATTGCGAACTTGTTTTTGGAACAAGTGCGAACTTGTTATTGGAACAATTGCGAACTTACAACTGCGAACTTACAATTGCGAACTTACAAGTGCGAACTTACAATTGCGAACTTACAATTGCGAACTTACAATTGCGAACTTACAATTGCGAATTTACATTTGCGAACTTACAACTGTGAACTTGTTTGAACAAGTGCGAACTTGTTCTTGGAACAAGTGTGAACTTACAATTACGAACTTGTTTTTGGAACAAGTGCGAACTTGTTATTGAAACAATTGCGAACTTACAATTGCGAACTTACAATTGTAAACTTACAACTGTGAACTTACTGATTAGTTCACAGTTGTTTGGTCGCCGGATTCGATCGTGTTTTTAGTAGTTTTGTTGACAACTGTGAACTTACTAATTAGTTCACAGTTGTTTGGTCGCCGGAAAACGGTAGCCGGAAAATGGTGGCCGGAGGCGGCCGGAGGAAAACGGTGGCCGGAGGTGGCCGTCGGGAAACGGTGGCCGCCGGAAAACGGTGGTCGGAAAATTGTGGCCGGAGGTGGCCGCCGGGAAATGGTCGACGGAGACGGTGGCCGGAAATGGTCGACGGAAAATGTCGCCGAAAAATATTACCGGAAAAGTGGCCGGAAAATGATGGCCGCCGGAAAATGGTCGCCGGAGGTGGCTGTCGGCAAACGGTGGCCGGAGGTGGCCGCACGGAAAACGGTGGTCGGAATTTTTGTGGCCGGAGGTGACCGCCGGAAAATGGTCGCCGGAGACGGTGGCCGGAAATGGTCGCCGGAAAATGTCGCCGGAAAATATTGCCGGAAAAGTGGTCGGAAAAAGGTGCCGGAGGTGGTGGTCGGCCGGAGGTGGTGGCCGGTCGGTCAAAGTTGTTGACCGGTGAGAAGGTGAAAGGTTGAGGAGGGAGGGGTAATTATGTAATTTCCAGTCATTTAGTAAGGGCATTCATGCCCTTTTAATATCCCTTGGACTAGGTGGTAATATTGAAAATACCTTGGACTAGGTGGTAGTTTAGATTCTAATGAGGGACTAAATGGGAGTTGCCCCTTTTTCTAAAGTGGGCACTGATACACGCTATTAACCTTTTATTTATACTTCCTCGGTCTTATTATAAATTCGACGATCTTGATCAAAACAATCAACCTGATTACATTCTGATTAAGAAATTGAAACAAAAAATACATATTGAAATTAAAATTCAAAATTGTTACTCTATTATCACTAAAAATACAATTGACTATACTCGTCTGATTTAAAACTGTAAGGAGTGAAGGATGTATTCAAGATGTAGCATTTCTAGAGTGTATTTATTTATTTTTAATTAGAACAAACAAACAAACACCACTATGAAATCTCAAAATCACTTTAATAAGTACTTCTTTTACCGCCCCAGTGATGTCCTTTTGTTAATCATAACTTAATCTCAAAGGATTTACAATTAAAAAAAAAACAAAATCAACTTTCATGATCCCCTGAATAATATTTCTAAAGATTTTGACAAAAAACAAAGTCAAAGATAATATTATCATTGCGAGGCCATGTTATGGGACTGCATGTGGGTTCTTTTTCATTATAATTAAATTTTATGGTTATTCATTGGTCAAAGTTTTTTGGGTAAATATAAAGTCACAAAAATGTGACACAAAATTTGGCTTACAAAATGATGTGTCATAATTTTATTGGTCATTTTGATTAGTGTGTGCCGGGTCCACTATCGATACAACCAATAAAACATCACCACATCATTTTGTATCGTTCATTTTGTGTCCCTAGCATTGCCCAAGTTTTTTCTCAAACGCAATGAAGTAACTAGTGGGTTATTTGACTTTGGGAGTTGAATATCTTGATATCACTTTATTAATATTTTCGAACACTTGTTGTTTTTGCTCTAACATCATTGGTCTACATGAATCCCCACAAATCTACCTAAGATCAACCCTAATCATTCCATTATAGTTGCAATTAAACTGAAATAAGAAAAGCTGCAACGAGCAATTTGCCACTAAACTGCAGTTATGTGTTAATTAAGATTATGTCAACAATTCTGCGGTAGAGATAACATTCAAGTTGTCTCAAAGTGGGTGTCATATTAATCAAATAAATTTCTAACTCTTCATTTCAACAGTAGGTTTGTTTTGAATCTCCTAAATTAAACTTTAATCATCCCATTCATTGTTGAGGACCTTTAATTTCTCATTTTTGTCGAGGGCTTTGGGTGATTAGTGTATTTTCTTTGTTGTTTTTATGAAATTTTCTTTTGCTTCTCTTAATCAAATACCCGCCGTGGATTTATGTTTGTGTATCACTAATAGTTGGCTTAAAGCTCCGTACCGTAACAATCATTTGTTGGTTCTCGTCGAATTTATTAGGGTGGAAGAGGGCATGGCCCTTGATTTTTACAATGCGGTCCGAGCTTTTGATTTGGGTTACACAAAGATGGAATTTGCAGTGGATTCTAAGGTTGTGTTTTTACGGGGTGTTCTCATGTTCACATGGTTCTTCTGAGTTGGGCAACCTTGTTAGTGCATGTAGGGATATGCTTAATGTTAGGGATATAGAAAGGTTTTCTTGAAAAATGCAGAAATAGGGACGGAAGTCGAGTCTTGTGATGGCACAATTTCCGCAAGAAGATTTTGTCTTGCTACGGTGCTTACGGTTGCTAGCAATCTTCTTTAAGATAAAACGACTTTTTGATTTCTGATAGAAGCACTTCAAATCAGAAAACCTACGAACTTAGGGTGTTTAGAACTTCTGAACTTAGAAAGGAGGGAGAGAATGCTACAATATGCTCTTTAAACAAATTATAGAAAGCTAGAATGCTTGGTGAGAAATGAATGGGGGGCTTTATATAGATTTCGAAGAGTTCTGGTGTCCTTTCTGGGAATAGGTACAATTCTGATCGGGTGAATCTGGGCCGTCCGATCGCACCTGATGGAGGGAGCAGATTCAGCGAACCGCCTCATCCCTATGCGAACGGGTGCTCCGAACTGATCCAACGGGCACGTCCAGACACACTGAACCCAAGCGCCCAAACTCCGACCACTCCGACCCGCGGTCTGACCGCTCCAAACATGAACCAAACCGAGTTGCACCGAACCGCCCGGTTCAACCCACGGACTGAACCAACCACCTGGGTGAGCTGGACAAAACTTTAAGGCTCCACAGCTCCCAGCGACCGATGTGAATACCCACTAGCTAGCATGGTTGGCCCAATGGACCACTTAAGCTTGGAAGCCCAAGTCCACACTTGATTGGTACCTCCTTAGATGAGCTATAATAAATACACTCATCTTTTTCATTTTCCAACCAATGTGGGATACATGACTTTCCATAGTCATAACTCTTCAAATCTCATTAAGTACATACTTTGAGCATTAATTTCTCATTCACCCGGAAATGATTTGAGAAAGTAAATACATCTTCTTAATCTACTCACATAGTAGAATACAATTTTGTAACTTGTTTCATTTTCTAATAAATGACGTCTATTTGAAAATTGGGTCAAAGTTAGGTCAAACCTAATTTTGCAAACCCATTTCCAACACTTAATGCAAAATCTTTTTTCTCTGTGCATTTACTTCGTCGAAAGGCAAATGTTTTGGCCGATGTTGTTTCTTGGGCTTCTTTTGTTAACGAATGCCCCACCATTTGGGTTGAGCGTCCGTCACATGTGGATTGCCAACTTCAAACTTTGTGTATTTGCTAATAAAATCTTGTTGTTTGAAAAAAAAAAAAAAAAAAAAAAAAAAAAAAACTCTTCATTTCAACCGTCTGCTTGTAACGTAATGGGTGAATGATAATTTGATGACATTATTTATGACTATTATTGCTTCAGTGGCCATATATTCAACATTGCAAATTCTTGTGGTGGTAATGGACTTTGTTGACTACTCTTTTCATTCTATAAAAAAATGTGATTAAAATTTAATGTGTAAAATAATACTAATTTTCAATTTTAATATAATTAGAAAAAATTTGTGTGAGAGGTCTCACACGTGAGACGGGGTCTCGTAGAACGTTTGGTTTGCCCCTATGGGTGGGACGGGGCGGGGAAAGCCTATTTCCTCTCTCGCGTCGAGGTCCATCTATTGTGTGAAACCGTCTCACACAAGACTTCCTCATATAATTAACCCAATTTTCTTGCACGAAATCAAGTTCTAAATAGCCTTTCCGGTCCAAAATGAATGATTAAATTTGCTCTTAATAATTTTGAAAATTCAGTCATTTATTTTAATACAGAAGAATACACTTTTTTTCTTAATAAAAACTCAACTTGATCGAAGCATCTCTAGAAGAAGGGCAAATTGCAATATGGTTCCTGACATTTACTTAGATTTGCAATTTTTGCTCCCAACAGTTCAATTTCACAATTTAGTATCCCAACATTTACATTTTTTTGCAATGTGGCTACAAAACTAACGACAAGTTAAAATTCTAACCAAATGACACACATGTGACTAGCACATGTCTTTATATGGATAAAATGGTCATTCAACTACATTTTCAATAAGATCATCACATTTATAATTATTATTGGCATAAATTAAGATAAAGTATTCAGTTTTTATAGTTGTATGTCTTCTCTCTCTTTTCAGGCTTAATTATATTATGAATTTATATATGGAATTTGTTGGTTTGATTATATTACTTATTAATTTCTTTTCAAAACAATATAACAAACTATATCGTAAATTCTCTTTTATTTTAGTTCGTTTACATTGGAGTAAACATGTATGTCTTCTCTCTCTTTAATGTATTTAATTTTTATAATTAAATTTAAAAGAAAAAATTACTTTCTTATCCTCTCATTTGCAACAATAAAATCATTACTTATTTTCTTTCACTCGAATAAAAATATTTAAGAAAATTTATTTCACGTCAAAAACGCATAATAACTTATTGTATACGAGCCTGTATAATTATTTTGAGTTGTAATCAAACATAAAATGTACTTATATAGATTTATTTATTTTACGAAAATATTTCTAATTCCTAATTACACAGTTTTAAAGTATTTTATTTTCTTTTTAAATTATTAAAATAAAATTTTAAATTATGCTTAGAAAATAATGACTTTGTATGGAATACGTAAATTATAAATACAAAATAAAATAATATTTACGCCAAATATTAATTTAATCTATATTTCTTAAACTATTAAATAAATAAGGTAAATAACAAAAGAATCATCACATGAATGGCACATGACCCTTTGAGAAATGACCATTTAGTCTATTTAATAGACATGTGCTAGTCACATGGGTGTAATTGGTTAGAATTTCAACTGGGCGTTAGTTTTGTAGCCAAATTGTAAAAAAAATGTAAATGTTGGGATACCAAATTGCAAAATTAAACTGTTGAGAGCAACATTGCAAATCTATGTAAATATCAGGAACCAAATTGCAATTTGCCCCTAGAAGAATAAAACATTTGTTTGGAAGTTGGCACATTTGCCCACTCAAATGAACTTTACTTCAATTAAGGATTCCATCTGAGCTATTGAAATATACTTACTTTATAAAAGAACCCAAAAAGTTTGTTTTTTGACTTGATCACTTAAAATACTTGCAAAAAATCAATCTCCTAAATGTAAAATGGCAAAATCCACGTGTCAATAATGTAGGTATGCCACGTGGATTGTCACTAGGTTGAGTACAACCCACGATCTCATTGGACAATCAGTGGTTGAAGCACATACTTGGCAAAAGAGCTGTGGAATCCCACTATAATTCCTTTTATTTATTTTTTGTAATTTCTTTTTGAAAAATCTACTTTATTTTATTTCGTTAAATTTCAATTTTGGTATTTTAAATGGTGAGTGGGTTATGGATCTTTTATGTGTCTGTAGAAGGGCCAATCCAAGCCCAAGTTGGCCATGTCCAGCCCAGTCAGCACACAGTCGGAAATTGGCACTTTGCCTGGATCGGAAAGCTAATAAAGTTTGGTTATTTCTAAATTTGGTAAAAAATGGTATGGGGAAATTAAGGAAAAGGAGTTCCTATTAAGGAACCATTGCAATGTACGAAAATGCGTCCCACGTGGGATGTAAGATCCGTGTGGGTCTAGCCAAAGTGATTTAGGGATGGCAACGGCACGGGTTTGAGACGGGTTTCATATTTTCAAAACCCGAACAGTACGCCCTAATTAGGCAGAAACCCGAAATCGTTCCGCTCCGCCCCGTTTACTATATTTCATTTAGAAAAGATTACGATTTCATGATGCAACGTTAATTTTTTTTTTCCCTTTAGTGCATACAGAAACTTAAAATATTGTATAATAATAAAAAGAAATACATTAACTCATTATATATAAATAGGGGTAATAAATACATTATTAGAAAAATATTAGACAAAAAACTATATATTAAGCGGGCGGGTCAAACGGGGCGAGTTAAATGTAATCCCAAGCCCGACGGGTTTAAAAAAAAACATTCCCTAACCCTTCCTATAAGGGGCGGGTCGATGGGGGTTTGGGACGGGTTCGGGTTTTGGCAATCCCTAGTAACTTAACACTTCTCGTCTCGCCTCAGATCATCGGGTGTGTGTTATAGCTTAATTAAAAAAATTATAGTTCGAGGACTAGAAAATGAAGCAGTGTTACATACTGTTAGGAGAAATTTTCGCCTTATGTTTACTACTCGAACATGAACATGATTACTCGGCAACTGTGTGGTGCTATGATTTGATAATTTAGACAAAAAGTACCCCTTTAAATGTTTCTAAGTGCCGATATAAATATTTTATAAGTTGTTATATTAGAACATACACTATTTAGTACTCCTTCCGTCCCAGAGTAAGAGTCTTACCTCTTAATTACACGGAGATTAAGAAATAGTGGAAGTGATGTAAGTGTTGTGAGTGTAAAAGTAAAGTAGAAGAGAGGATCAGCGAGAGGGAATAAGGGAGTACCACAATAGAAAAGAGTACTCTCATTATGCAAAATATGTTAAAATTTGTTAAAATTTTACAAGCTACTCCCTCCGTCCCATTACAATGGGTACAGTTTGACTTTTTTGGTCAACTGAGTCAATCTTTGACCATCATTTTATGAATATCTAAATATTTTTATGAAATTCTAAAAATTGTTATTGTTTCACTATTAGAAATACTATCATTAACAATTTTTAGAATTGTCTAAAAATATCTAGATATTCATAAAATTGTGGTCAAATATTGACCTAATTGACCAAAAAAAATCAAAATGTGCTTATTGTTATGGGACGGAGGGAGTACTTTGCAAGCACTTTCCGCAGTCTAAGGGCTTGCCGATTGTCAAAGAATGTGAGGTTGACAAGGAAAAAAAAGGAGCTTGTATGGTTACTTTCTTCTTTGACTAATTAAATTTCTCATCGTTCCTTTATTTTCCAAATTTTCACATAAAGATAAAACTGAACTTACTTTCTGTCTTATTTATTATATTTCACTTTTGTAATCAATACAAATAAATTTTAATTGAATATCAATATCAATTTAATTATTTTAAAGAAATTAACATTAATATTTAATTAAAATCAATTTATTTTAACTATAAAAAAAGGAAAAACTGCAAATATAGTACCTGAACTATTGGGGTTATTTTGGATTTGGTACCTGGACTCTCATTTTTTGCACCAGTCATACTCAAACTCTAATTTTACCGTATTCATCATGCCTACCACTAACGACTTCCATTTTTCTCAGTTAACTCCATCATGTGACCACCACGTGATCAATTTTGCAGGGGTAAAATAGGAAACCTACCCTTTCTCCTTCATCACCAACCCAGAAAGAAATCCTCCGATTCAATCCTCCGGCGCTCTTCATCTTCTCAGGCGAACATCACCACCATAGACGGCCTTCTTCTCCATCTCTGATTGTCAGAACTCATTTCACCACCATTACCATCGCCGATTGCTAGTAACGATGACCTAGGATCCGGCAGTAACAAGCAATAGGGCAAGAAATTTCAATCAAAACACCACAAATCGAAACAAAATCAAAATTCGTCACCTCCCAAAATTGGACAAGAAAAAATGAAATTCCCGCTTCGTTAACCGTTGGATCGTCTTCAAACTTATGGGGTATGTTCGCATCACTTAGGCTTACATTCTGACCGTTGGGATCGGAAAAAATAATCACCGGTGCAGGAGATATAGTCACCGGAAAATTTCTGGCGAAAAATCCCCCTAAAATCGCCTTCTCTCTCCAAAAATTTGGTTTCCACAAAACCACCCCAAAAAAATCCAAAATAAAAACTATATTTCTGAACTTAAACGCCAACTTGATTTCCAATATAATGATAGAAACATGGGTTCATAGCCCAACAAACGCATGCAAATCTCACCGGCTTCCCCAAAATTCTCGCCACGGTCAATCTGCTTCTCGTCTCACCACTCAAATTTCCAAAACCAGCTCAAAGCAACTAGATCTAAAAAATTTGGTTTCAGTTTGATTTGGATTTTAAAAATTTTGGTTTCTCGTTGATCTTTAACCCAGAAATTGGGAGAAACCGGGAAGAGATAGAGAGATGAGGGAGGGGAGGGGTGGTCTTCCTATTTTACCCCTGCAAAATTGATCACATGTATGGCACATGACTAACTTAACGGAAAAAATGGATGTCGTTAGTGGTAGGTATGACATATACAATAAAAAATAGAGTTTGGGTATGACGGGTGCAAAAAATGAGAGTCCAAGTACCAAATTCAAAACAACCCCAATAGTTCAGGTACTATATTTGCAAGTTTTCCAAAAAAAAAAAAAAATACAACCAATAAATAAGACATACTACCTTGGTGCAACTAACTACACAACATGGGAATGGAAAAAGAAATGACAGCTGGAATTTCTTATTGACAAGTTACACTTTGCTTTGCCAACATTTTTTTTTTTTTGGTAAATATAAAGTCATTAAAAAAATGCCATAAAATGTGAATTACAAAGTCAGGTGTCAAAAAATTTTTGGTGTTTTTTATTAGAGTGTGGCGGGTCCATAATCGATGCAACCAATAAAATATCGTCACCTCACTTTTTATCCATTATTTTATAAACATTCTTTTGTGCCCCTAACATCACCTTTTTCTTTTCTCTTTTTCCCACTTTTGATGTTTTCATGGCCTAAAGAGCTTAATTATTGACATTGCTATATTTGGGGGCACAAGCCTTGTAAATGGGCTGCTTTTGGTTGTACTTTTATTTTTATTTTGTTTATAAATAACTGTCATTTTTTAAAATAAAACCTTATTTTAATACAATTTTATTGGAATAATAAATACTCCCTCCACCTCAAAATGATTTTTTTTTTCACATTTGTTTATTGTTAATACGAAGGTACTTTTAGTATTAAATGTAGGTAATTAATTTGATTGTTCTAATAAAATTTTATTTAAAAAACTGTTGATACAAAATTATAAATACTATCAACAACACTTTTTAGATGTTCATTAGGATAATAAAATTAAATTATAATTCTTGCTCAAATTACTTTTGTATCGATAACAAAAAATAGGAAAATCATTTTGAACGAAAAGAGTTGGAGGAGGTCTCCTGTGCAACGGTTGCACCGTGCGACAGGAGCCTCCCTTCTTTTTTTTCTTTTTTTTTTTTTTTTCTGCTTAGATTTTTTTTTTTTTTTTTTTTTTTTTTTGCCACCCCCAACCATTTTTTCCTTCCAACAAAAGTAACACTTATTATAACGAAATGTAACATTTTTTCTTTTCAAATGTAACACTTTTTTTTCTTTCAAAATGTACCACAATTTTGCTTCAATAGATTAAAGATAACATAAATATTGACAACTAAACTAATGTCACACTTTTTATAAAGGAATGTAACACTTCTTTTTTTCAAATGTAACACTTTTTATTTTCAAAATTAAAATAAGATTGACAAACTAAACTGATGTTACATTTTATAAAAAAATGAATGTAACATTTTTTTTCTCAATTGTAACAATTTATATTCTTAAATGTAACATTATATCTGAAATGTAACAAATTTTTATTGAGAAAGTAACAATTGAATGCAACTCGATTATATATATGAATTTTACTCTTTTTTTTTAAGAATAAAAGTAACATTTACTAAAAAAAAAAATGTTACATTCATCTATATAAAAAAAAAAAAAATCATATATTCACTTTGTTACACTTCAAATATTACTTTTTTTAACCACAAAACTATCAAACAATTTAAATTTTCTTGTAAAATTGCTGTTACATTTGACTGTAAAAAGTGTTACTTTTTGAACATGAAACTGTTACTTTTATTTGAACTGAGTGTTTCATCTTAGCTGATGAGCAGCTCAAACTTTTTGTGTGTAAAAAACCATATTTTTTTAAAAAAAAAATAAAACCATATCATGACCTAATAGGTCATGATATAGGTCAGACCTATGTAGTTTTATTCGTCTCGTCGAGACGAACACAACTGTATTTTATTTTATTTTTTAGTTATAAATATCAAAATATAGCATTTTAAAGTTATTGTTTTTTTTAAGGAATGACACGTGGCGCACTAGGAATGGAGGAGAGGCTGGCGGGCGGGTAAAAGAGCTGGGTTGGGTGGGTTGCTACCGTGCAACGGGTGTATACAAGACTTTGGCAAAGAGTTGATTGTCGTTGTGAATAAGTGAGTCTCATTAAATATTTACTATCTTAGAATAAGTGCTTATATCTTACGTATATAATACTCCCTCCGTCCCACCCGACTTATGACAAATTGTCTTTTGGGCGTCCCACTCCACTTAGGACATCCCTAAATGGCAAGTTTGTAGTATTACTTTAATATTCAATGGGACCCATTTGTCATACTCACAACAACAATCCATTTACTATTCTATCCACTTATTCTCGCTCCTATTTACTTTTCATACTCACAACACACCATCCACCCATTCTCTTTCCTCTTAAAATAATAGTTCTCCTTAATCCCCGTGTCGGGACCAATTGTCCTAAGTCGGCCGGGCCGGAGGGAGTATATATTATGAGACCGGGAGTATATTACTATATGTTATATATTCTTTTTTCGTCTGTATTGGATGTAAAGTGACTTTTTTAAAGTGTCAATTTTCTTTCTCTTTTTTAAAGTGTCAATTGCTTATATTCTGAAGCAATAGTATATCTTGACAAACAAAAGTCAATAAAAGAGAATAATAAAGGAATTTATTTATGTTATCTCACATGTATATTTAATTATTGTGTGCCAAGGTATCAAATTTAATATCAGAAAATGATGGACCCCATTTAATAATATATTTAAGAGAAAAACAGTTGGAAAATGAAGCCTTGATTGAGTATTTCAATCATTTTTCATTATAATCCAAATTATGTTTGTGCCAGCATCGATTCTAGTAATACACTGGTACTGACTAATAAGTTAGCCTACATGTTTCAACAAGCAGCAACCAGGTGCATGGGATTGATTATTTTTATTTAATTATTTAATATTTAAGGAATATGTAAGAATTTCGAGCGATAATATACTATTTCATCTCAAAATCGTTATAATTCTAAAAGTAGAGTATAAATTTAAATAATTTTCTACACATCTCGAATTAAAAGATTGCACTACACATATTCCAGTGTCATAATCAATTTCGCAATTGACTTATTAAACTATCTAAATTATGTTTCCCTATTTTGTAATTTTATCTAAGCGTTTAGTTTAGGGTAAGGGATGGGGCGTGTGCAATTATTTGAAGGAACAGTCTAAATCTGAATCATTAAATCAATTAAATCAATTTGTTAAGGATAAAATTATACTTTAACCACGTACATCTATCAATAAAGCTAGCGCATTTGCTACAACGGTTTTCTAATGTGTGTTCTAAGGACACATGTTAAGCGATTTAAATAATGAATATAGCACAGAAGTCTTACTTCATATGCTATCACTGGCAGTCATGTGTTACCCGACGAAGAATGTGTTATAGTTTTACATTTCTTTCCATGATTATTTTTATACAAATGTCCTAATATTACCTGTTAGTTGTGTGTATTTTTGATCCATATTTCAGGTTATAATAAGGTAGACAAAATAAGGAAGAAAATTGAGCTAGAAACCTGGGAAATTATTTAAAGGAGAGTTATTCATAAATGGTTATTTATGGATAACTTTCACCATCTTTAACATGTGGTTAAATGAGAAAAACGTGGGAAAACCTATTCAACCAAGTTGTCGTTGATTAAATTGAAGAGTACAAGGCTGGAGAAGCTCAGAGTACAACTAGGCGAAGCATGAACTTGGGCATCAAGATTTCGGTTGAGAAAATCAAGGGAGAAGACCAAGTGTTGCTCGAAAATTGTGGAGCAAGCTCACACTCACACACTCTCTCCACTCTCCACACACTTCCAAGATAACATGGGCAACCATGTTGAGTACCCTTCAAGCATTTGAAGACTATAAATATGCTAGGGTGATGAACATTGAAGATAAGCCAATATTACACACACCCATAGCACAAGAACAAAGTACTTATTGGCTTCTTTGTATCCTTCCTCCCATACACTCTTTTTCACACTCAAATACTTCGGGTTTGAGTGTGTTTTGGCTAGGATATGATTTCGTACTTTGTTTCTATTTCGTTTCATAGAGCATATATTGTAATAGCAATAGGGAACTTCTCGGCTTTTGTATTCGGTTCATATATTGATTATAAAGTCTTGCCTTCGTGGCTCACTCAAGTTATATTTATATAACTTGAGAAAAACAAATCTTGTGCTATTTATTCCGATGTAAAACTTGTTTAAAAACTATTTTTATTGACGGGTGTGTGTTATCCGTCACTGTATGTTATCTGGAGTGTTACCTATCACTTGAGATAACACTTGTTCTCAGAAGCCATTGACTAACAATTACAACTTATATAAAAATTGTATTTATATAATTATGAAAATAAATGAGTTAAAGCGAGTTTAAAAAAATACTTTGATTTCCTTATTTAAATCGCTTAACATGACATGTGCCCTTATGACACACGTTAGAAAAACCGTTGCTATTATGAGTCTGTGGACGGAATAAAACTATAATCGCAATTTATATTTATAGTTTTAGAAACCAAATTAATGAGACTAGCCTAGTGATCCAAAATCTGGTTTTGGATGTTTGACATAAAACAAATTCGAGAGAGTTAGGTCTATCTAACTTGTCATCTCTGCTTATCCTTAAATGTTTTTGAGCATTTGAAAGGTAAGTAGGTAACTAAAAGGTGCCCAAACAAAACTATCCAAATCTGATGACAGTCCAAAAAACTATTGTAATATCATTTTAAGCCATCATTACTAATTTGGGAAGCATAAAAATGAACATTTTTTTATAGCAACAACAAAAATAAATTGTATTTTCAAAATTATTTAGGGTCGTCTAGCATTTATAGCTATATAAAATTGCAATGAAAAACAATGTAAATTTAAGAAGAAATAAAAAAAAAAAAAAAAAATGTGGAGAGAAAAATTTGAAAAAATAATAAGCAAAAAGATAGAAAAATAAAATAAAATTCCATCATATAGATTTTTACCTTCCTCCTTTCTCTTTATCATGTGTTACACGTTGTCATATATGCATATGAATGAAACACATGTGATTAATGTTGTGGAAACAAATTAGCCTATACTATATGAGAAAATATTGAAAAAGTGGGCAGAAATCCCAATCGAATACCTAAATCTTTGAAGCTCAAAAAAGAAAAGAAATGAAGGCGCAAATTTTAAGACAGAATCAGATCAGCTCCCTTGGCAAGAAACAATCTGTTAGACACAATCCCCACTAACTGACATTTCCTACCTCTTTAACCAAATTATTGTAAGATGACACTCACTATTTCCTACTCATCCGGCCCACATAGTCAAAATTGAACTAGTTTAATTTTTTATTTTTTTTAAAAAAATCTTTTAACAATGTTTATAATTTCATTATTAAAACGATAAACAATTGTTTATTGTTTTTTAATTATATAATATAATAATGTATATTAAGATTCTTTCCTAAGTGAAAGTCGTTTTATATCTCTTTGTGAAAGCCTATGTTTATCTGCTTGTTTGTTTGTTATTGTTTTATTTATTTTGTAATTGGGACGACTCTTGCATTCTTGCACAATGAAGAGTTTGCCTTCTTCCTACAAAAGGATATTTCACGGATTTTGGGATGTTTGACAGGAGTTTAAACCGGCATTTTGAAGCATCCAAGCATAAGTGTCTGTAGACGCAAAGCAGTGTGTTTTAATTTATGGTGTTCTTTCTCTTTGTTTAGTAGATATCTACTCCGGTGCTTACTGGATGTCAAGCCGGATTCTCAAGTTTATCCGGTGATCAACGCAATATATTACTCCCTCCGTCTCAGAGTAAGAGTCATACTTTCTATTTTGGTACATCCCAAAGTAAGAGTCTCTTTCCTAAAATGGCAAAGAATTTTTACTATTCATCACACTCATTCTCTCTCTTACTTTACTTTTATGCTCACAAAACCAATCAACTCACTATTCCTTCCCACTCATTCTCTCTCATACTTTACTTTTACACTCAAAACACTTACTTTACTTCCATAATTTCTTAATCTCCGTGCAAATGGGAGGTAGGACTCCTACTCTGGGACGGATGGAGTATCAATGGTGAGATTTCTTAAATGTCAGATTAAGGCAGTGTTCAAGTTTTTCTTAAAGTGGAATCCGTATATTTCAAAATTTAGTTTGGAAAGATCATTGTTGTATGTTAAGAGATGGTATTATTATTGATATTTGGGTGAGCCTCCGACATATGTAGAGTGCCATCATTGTTTTATTGTGAATGCAGGTGATTTAAATGTTTAAAAAAAATTGAACTGAACAAGCATTTTAAATAAAAACAGAGTTTGATCACTAATTTTAATAAGAATGGATGTTAATATAATTATTGTATTAAATAACAAATTATTAATAACACTCGTGCATCAGACTGCTATACAACAACCGATCTCTCACACGGCACAAATTTTCTCACCACCTGCATTTCACACGTATATGGAGCGAGCCAGGCCACCGTGTATCATTGCCGAAAGATATTTGTTCAGTGGATACACAAACAACACAATAAAACTTTAGAATGTAATACGTTAAGAAAGACGTTTATTGTGAGAACTAAACACACAAATTAACATAGTATCATTAAATTAAGCACATTATTAATATAATAGATGCACTGGCACCCATATTTATATATATTAATCTAATTGAACCAAAATTAAATTGTCTATATTTCAATAAAGAAAAAAAAAAAAAAAAAAAAAAGAGATGATGCATTGGGACTTTGAATGCCAAATGATCGACAGTTCTTTTGGAAAAACATCCAAATTTAGTTTAGTGTTAAACTCTGCTGAGGTGTAAGACTTCTGGCAGCTTAGTGGGGCCCTTTTCAGATCAGCCACCCAATCAAATTACTGAAACTGCAAGTTTAGGGACCCACTACCTTAGCTGTGCAGAACAGTGTGGTCTGTAGAGGGTCTCAAAGGTTAAATACAATGCACGTGTATCACTCACGTGCCATTACCACTTCATTGCTGTATCTGTCAGTAATCTACGTATTCCTTCTTCCCAAAGTACCCAAGTTTAGACATATACGGAATTAAAAAATGTAACACCCCGAATTTTCTTAATGTATCTTGAGCATTTAATGGCATTAATATCAATAAATAACAATAATAAATACTTCAATTTAGGGTTCACAACAGCCCTTAATTAACCATAAATTCAAAACAATAGCGGAAGCGTAACTTAAACATGTCTTGGTAGGCAACAACCTTAACCTTCAATGTACTTCAACTTACATCAAATAAATAAGCGTACTTAAAACTACTAACTTAAGAATCTTCAATCACCGTCTCCACCAGGCTGCTTTCCTTGTCTTGTCCTTCTACTTAAATCCTGAAAACAAAATTTATAGAGAAGGGATGAGCGAACGAATGCTCAGTAAGTTCATACGTGGCCTCTCGGTTACTAAGGAGAGACGACCAGAACGAATACTTAGAATAACTTTTCAAAGATAGGTTCAGTTACTTTTGGATTCAAGGCTGCAGAACAATACAGTCTTATTACTTTTAAGATTTCACTTTTCAAAGGATTATGGCACTACAATCCAAAGGGATTCATTCAAGTGTTCCGTCAATTCCTTGGTAACGTACATTATAACCTCAATGCCAAAGGTACAATTGTACACCTAGCTTCTTCAGCCAATATGGTGTGTCGAAACATATATGGTATCCACACACATATGCTCGGGGTCTAGAATCATCCTTGTAATCAGACAATTCCTGAGAGAAGGCATGTGATCACTCATGCAATCCCTAG
>JAOWBW010000224.1:621074-841519 GCA_026119855.1 Campanula takesimana
AAATTGTGAAAGTGTATATCAAAAATACTAAGAATTAAAGAAACCATCACTATCACAATTAACAATTAGATACCAAAATATTTATATACATGTTGATAAATGATTCATACTAGTAATTTTCACAATCATCAAGCCACCACCACCATCTGTAGACACCCGCCTTGGACCGCTCACCCCGATTGCACATTTGATCTTGTGTTTCTCCCTATTTATGTGTTTCTCGTTAGTTTCTGTCACTTCCGTTAAGTTCCTGACTGACTTCGTTAAGTCTAGGGACTAAACTGAATGACAGGGCTGCTTTCCAGTCCATTCTGTCAAAAGTGCCTTCTCTGAGTCGCGCGCCTCCGACAGGAGGATCCAGGCGCGCGCGCCTCCCGCCCCCAAAGCAGGAAGCGCGCGCCTCTGGGCGTCAGTTACAGATTTCTGGCCAGATTCCCTCCCTTTCTCAATTTACAAGATTTTGCCCGGGAAGGATTTCTTGGTGATTGAGTTTGGCACCAAAACACCCCTCTTTCACCTAAAAACCTCTCTTCACCTCATTTTGAGGATCGAAAAATCATCGGAAAAACCCAATCGAAAACTAGACAAAAAATCACTTTCTAAAGGTTCTCCAAGGATCTCATCAGGCAACATTTGAAGTCTTCAAATTGTAGGTAAAAGTCCATCTTTTCCTTTCTTTTCTACTTCATCTCCTCTCTCTCTTTTACTTTAATCAAATGTGCAATCACCCAAATCATTTGGGACATGACTCTAATGATCACCTCATCTCATTGAGGTTGGTTAAGGAGTTATCTCCTACATTCCAAATCCTATTTTAAACCCCCTTTTTATGACTTAAAGAAGAAGAAGAAAAACATTTTCATTCATGTAGATTTTGATCAAGCAAGACCAACTTAAGTTGGGCGAGATGGGTGTTCGGTACTTCCCATCTCGTAACCTAACCCCCGAACCTCAAAACAAAGAATCTCTGTTTCGTAATCAAACTTAGGCTACAATCAATAGGTTTTTCTTATGTTCTCAAAACATAGGTGGCGACTCTAAAACAAGTTAGACATCCTAGGACGACCCGCGCGCTCGAGCCTAAAGCCGTGGCTTTCCACCCGGGTATCTACAGTGGCGACTCCGCTGGGGACTATTTGAGGGTTAAACTTGCATTCTGATCGAAATCTACATCTTTTCTGGGCATTCTGTTTCCTGATGGGGGAGGCGCGCGCGTCTGGCCTTTTAAGCCTAAGGCGCGCGCATCCCGCATCAAGAACAAGAATCGCCCCACTTCTTCATGTTCTTCATCTTCTTCTTCTGTTATTCTGCACTAATCACTTCTGCAGGGTTACAATATGAACATGGACCAGGGCAATCCCTGAGTCCAAGTCTGACATTCTGACAGGTGGCCCCAGAAGCGCGCGCCTCCCATAAGCATTGCGCCATGCGCGCGCGTCCCACATCAGCACTCAGAGGCGCACGCTTCTGGGTGGTTTCTAGAACAGAGACAGGTTTCAGTGACTGAGCAGAACAGTGGGTGTGTGCACAGTTGCCTGCATCAGAACAGAATCGAACCCTCGGACTGTTTTAATTTTGTGTTTTATTTACCGGTCACACGGTGATTCTGGAGTTGTAATTTTATGTGTTTATGTGTTTTGTGTGTTTTTCTTTCTTTCAAAAAAAAAAAAATATAATTTTTTTTTTGTCACTTGTTAGACCTCACACTACATGCACATATTCCTATGAACTGCTCACTATCGAGTCGCACAAGTCCAACCCCAACCCGTCGAGGCCCGTCCTAGAAAGTTTCAAGCTCCACCAGACCTTGGCTCTTTCGAAGCGGTAAACCTCAGCCCGTGGCGTAGTTCAAGACTACATGCCGGGGTGACCTTTGAGCCTCATATTCAAGCCGAGCACAAACCACACAATTCTAGTTAGGGTCTAACACTCCGTGACTCAAGTCGGTTTCCATGTACCGAGATTTCCCTAAACTACGTCTTCAAATCATACATGCCAACTTGTTGAAATGGACGCAATAAAATTCGTCCCCAAAAAGTGGTTATTTTGGACGAAAATAAAAATCCGTCCCTGCATGTATGATTTACTACATTAATTTAGTTTAATCCCGATATATGTAGGATTCACAAGTTGTGGAATCCGATGAGTATATGGGACCGCGAGATGGTCTATATACTAGTGTGACGATTCCATTATTTTCTTAGAACCCCAAAAGGGATTCATTCCCTCCGACTTATAAAAAAAAAAAAAAAAAAAAAGAGTCTTTTCTTATGTGGTTCGAGTCGTGTGCCCAACTGTGTGTTCTAAGCCTCTTCATGGACCGCAAGTGTTACTCAGACTGACAGGGCATCTTCTACAATATAGGTTCAATTGGTACTTACAAAGTCTACCGGGATTCAGCAAATCGGTTAGTCCGTGAAGAGATCACTCCAACAGCTCCAACATCAACCATGACCGGCAGCAGCACACATGTCTCTCGAACAGCTCTCAACCATGGTCCAACTCCTCCAAGAGCAAGTCTCCACCCTTACAAAGAGGCACAAAGCAAAGACGACATTTGGCAATCCCACCTCGACAGCCAAAGGGAGGCCCACGAGGCGAAATGGAGCTAATGAAAGAAAAGCTCACCAACCTTGCCAAGGGAAAGAACAAGAACAATGATGATGAATCCGAATGGACCGAGGGTTTGTTCAAGAGTCCTTATGTCAACACCCGCACCAAGAAAATGGGGGAACCAAGTTCCGAGAACAATGAGCCCAAAATGGTGGATTCTATCATGGCCTACATCGACCAAAAATTCAATGGGCTCAACATGGGGAAAGTTTCCGACACAAGCCTTTATCAATCATCCATCCTCATGAGTACTATGGCCGCTCTTCCCGATAAGTTCAAGATGCCCGACATAAGCAAATTCAAGGCAACTCTTGTCCCATGGCTCACATTGAGACTTATATTTGGGCAATGGTTCCGAAGAAGGTCTCCTCCAAGGTGATCGCTCAATGCTTTCCTCTCACTCTCGAGGGGGCGGCAAAGATTGTATGCTACTCTCCCGCTCACTGTCCGTCTTGATTGGGACTCCGCCATGCTTGCCTTTAAGAACCAATACCAAGGCAACACCACTCACCGGCCCACAAGGAAAGAGCTAGAGAACACTACTCAACGAGACAATGAGTCCTTCATCGACTTCACAAGGAGATGGAATGACAAACTCTCTGAGAATTGTTGAGAGGCCGAACACAAAAGAGCAAATGGACATATTTCTCAAGTGTCTCAAGATTGATCTCCGCACTCACCTAAGTGGGGCTTGCTACTTCGACTTCTCCCAAATGTATGAGGCGGGGGTACGCATGGATGACTTGCTCAAGGAGATTAAGAAGACCACTCCTACTTACCGCTACAAGGCCGCTTCCAACTCCACAAAAAAGAGGCCTCGGTCAACGCCGTCACTATTGACAAGGGGAATTACAAAAAGGTTCCTCCACCTCAAGGGAAGAAGTCCCGAAGTGACCGTGTCTACACGCCTCTCCAAGGCATGACTCAAACCGAAGTGTTCGAGGTCCTCAAGGCAAAGGGTCAAGTCACACCCGTGCAAGGGTACCAACCAAGACGATCCACTCCAATCATGCTCACCACAAATATTGTGGCTACCACCAATATAGTGGCCACACCACCGAGGAATGCTTCGTTCTCCGCAATGTCATTCAAGATCTCATAGATAAGAAAGAATTTGTAGTGACTAATGACGAGCATGTCAATCGTAATAGAGATAGGAGA
Source organism: Campanula takesimana (assembly GCA_026119855.1). Classification (NCBI taxonomy): domain Eukaryota; kingdom Viridiplantae; phylum Streptophyta; class Magnoliopsida; order Asterales; family Campanulaceae; genus Campanula; species Campanula takesimana. The sequence goes on from JAOWBW010000224.1 coordinate 624,849, forward strand.
ACTCGAGGGGACCACCCATTCAATCCCAATTGTGAATGGGGGCCCCAATGTTATGAATAAACTTGACAATTCTTGTTATGTAGTGACTTACGATGAAGTAATGAGGGAAGTACTAGAGAATAGGAAAAGGAAGCAAGATGGGAACGTCAACATGCTAACTCGATCCGGTCGGGTCATAGCAAGCAAACCCTTCCACTTCCGCACCGAGCTCCTCTTCTCAAACGCCGCAACGCTCCCGAAGATCCTCTACTTGTCCAACTCAAGAAAAACTCAAGCCAACATCTCCATTTGGGACCTCATTGCATCCTCAAAGAAACCGAGATCTGTCATCCGCAATCTCGATGATACATCAGTCTCTCCCGATACTACTCCCGAGGACCTCACGGCAATGATTGGTCACATTCATTTTAGCAACGTCATCACCTTTGCCGATATGGACCTTCCACCGTTTGGTTCCGACCACAACGAAGCTATTTACCTCAAGGTACGAGCAAGGGGGAGGCCCGTCTCAAGAGTCTTAGTGGACGGTGGTTCCGCACTCAATCTCATGCCTGGTAGAATCATGGGCATACTGGGGCTTAAGGATTCTGATTTGAAGCCTTCTACTCAAGTAATCCGAGGTTATGACAGCACCGCCCGTACAGTCATGGGTATGATCGAAATAGACATTGAGTTTGGGAGCATGGTCATGTCCGTTCATTCCAAGTGCTTGATATCCCAGCCTCGTTCAACTTACTGTTGGGTCGACCATGGATTCATAGTGCTAATGCCGTACCGTCAACTCTCCACCAATGTGTCAAGATCCGAAATGGTGATGAAATAGTGACCGTAATGGCTGAAAACATCACTATCCACAGAAAAGGTGAGCCCGTCCACCAAGTTCAGCCATGGTCTACCAGACTCCACTCTCTCCGGCGTCTCAATCAACGCCATTGACAAAGAAGGGGGAAACGGATCATGGACCCCCAGCAATCACAAAGTCCTCCGCATGATGAGGAATATGGACTACTTCCCTGGTTTAGGCTTAGGGAAATATCAGCAAGGAATCCTACCCGTGCAAGTCCCATTTGTCAAGAACACCTTTGGTTTGGGGTATGAGCCTTCCAAAGAAGACTTGAAACAAGAGCAAGCGATCAAGAACGAAAAGGCCCGAGCTCGTAAAGAAGGCCGTCGGTATGAAGTCCCTAATCTAAGGCCTTACCGCAAGACGTTGAATGGTTATTTTGTCCGCAAGGGGGAAGACGTTCCATACATGATCTTTCCCGAGCCGTGGGTTAACAATAAAGGTGTCAAAAAGCCCGGCCTCGAAATCTTCTCCGATTGTGAGATCCAGATATCCGAAGGAGAACCAACTCCCATGTCGCCCCGTGAATGGTGGGGAAGGAAGATGACTATAGAATCCGAGACAGAAATCACCGTGGGGGAAGAACTGACAGATTTAGCCTCCATGTTCGATGAGCTCGCCATGATGAATAAATGCCAAGTTAACGCCATCCATGACACCGCCATCATGAACGAGACTATCAGTGAGATCCCGCCAAGCTCCGAGCCGATCAACAATTGGTATTCAACAAAAGGGCCCGTGGTATCCGAAGAATTCTTAGTCCAAGAAATGGGTTGCATACCTCGCACAGCAACAAAGTAATAGCAGCTCACACTTACTTTCGAGTCCGAGAGTGTCTCTAATACCCTCACCCAAGAGGATTTGGAGGCCATAGCCGAGCGTGTGTTTCCTTTCTTTGCTAATGAAAAATTTGATATTTCTGAGTACCCTGAGATTGCAAACATCATAAATGATGAATTAACTAATAATGAACTTAACGAACAAGTTAATAACGATTCAAATTATGATGAAATAGACCACGAAAACACAACATACTTAAATGAACTTGCTCAACAAGTCCGTAGTCGTGGCGAGAATGGTCCAAAGGCTGACGAAGAATTGCATGTTGTTAATCTGGGTACCGAAGAAGAGCCAAAAGTAACCAAGATTGGAAGCTTCTTCAAGGGAGACGACAGAGACAGATTGACTGCATTACTACGGGAGTTCGTAGATGTGTTCGCATGGTCCATACAAGACATGCCGGGTTTAGACAGAAAGGTAGCGGAGCACAGGATTCCGATCAGAGAAGATGACAGGCCAGTAAAGCAGAAGCTCAGAAAGATCAAGCCAGAATGGTCTCTGCAGGTCAAAGAAGAGATTGAGAAGCTCCTCAGTGTGGGTTTCATCAAGGTTATCGAGTATCCGACATGGTTAGCCAACATTGTGACAGTCAGGAAGGCGAACGGCAAGGTTCGAGTTTGTGTAGACTTCCGGATTTAAACAAAGCTTCCCCAAAGGATGATTTTCCACTCCCTAATATCGACATGCTAGTCGACTCCACTGCTGCCTACGAGGTCCGCTCATTCGTGGATGGGTTCGCTGGGTACAATCAGATTATCATGGCCGAGGAAGATCAACATAAGACAGCCTTCACAACACCGTGGGGTACCTTTTGCTACACAGTCATGCCATTTGGGTTAAGAAAAGCTGGGGCTTCCTACCAAAGAGCCGTGACAGACTTGTTCCACGATATGATTCACAAAGAAATCGAGGTCTATGTGGACGACATGATCATTCACTCCAAAGGAACCGATGGTCAACACCTAATCGATCTCCGCAAGTTCTTCGAAAGGCTTCGTCAACACAAGATGAGGCTCAACCCTGCAAAGTGCACATTCGGGGTTATCCGAGGCAAAGTTCTTGGTTATATGGTCACTGAAAGGGGAATCGAAGTAGACCCCTCCAAAATCAAGGCAATCATTGACATGCCTCCTCCAAAGACGCAGAAAGAGATTAAAGGTTTCATGGGAAGACTACAATACATCAGTCGGTTTGTGCACCAACTCACTTCCATGTGCGAGCCAATCTTCAAGCTACTCAAGAAGAATGTGGCTCTAGAATGGACCGACGCGTGCCAAGAAGCCTTCGATCAAGTGAAGCATTACTTGACGTGCCCTCCTGTTCTAGTTCCGCCGCACAAGGAGAAACCTCTGTTACTTTATCTCACTGTCAATGATGAAGCCCTAGGGGCTATGTTAGCACAAGAGCAACGAGAGTCCACAAAGGAGAACGCCGTTTATTTTGTCAGTCGCCGATTCCAAGGAGGCGAAAAGAACTACTCTGTCTTAGAGAAGTCATGTGCAGCATTGGTTTGGGTCACTCAAAAGCTCAAACACTATATGGAAGCTTTTCCGATCAAGCTAGTAGCAAAGGTGGACCCACTCCGCTACATCTTCGAGAAGCCTTTCATGTCAACAAGAATAGCCAAATGGTACTTCATGCTCGCCGGCTATGATATCACTTACGTCACACTAAAATCCGTCAGGGGGAAAGTGTTCAGTGACCAGCTTTCCGAATTCCCGTGTGACGAAGTGAAGGGGGAAGATGTACAGTTCCCCGACGAGCATTTAATTTGTACTACAACCGAGGAAGACAAGTGGCAACTTTTTTTCGATTGCGCCGCCAATAAACACGGTTTTGGTATAGGGGTATTGCTTGTCGATCCAAAAGACATCTACACTCCCACATACGCTTGGAATTCGAAGCTACCAACAACATTGCCGAGTACGAAGCATGCATAGCAGGGCTCGAAGCAGCTCTCGAAAGAAACGTCACGGAACTAGAAGTGTTCGGCGACTCTTTGCTCCTTATCAATCAGCAATCGGGTAAATGGCGAACCCAAGACCCGACTCTCCAACAGTATGGTCAGCACCTTGAAGAATTGGTTGAACAATTCCAAGAGATCACTTTCAACTACCTGCCAAGGTATAAGAATCGCTTCGCCGATGCACTGGCCACTATAGCTTCATTAGTTGAAATGCCCAAAGGGAAAATGGTGAAGCCTTTCAAAATTGCTCGAAGGAACAGTCCGGCATATTGCATGAGTATCGAGATCAACGAGGTTCAAACAAACTCTCCGTGGTATTCGGATATCATGAACTTCCTCAAAGACGACACTTATCCCGAGAACATCAATAAGAAGTCTCAAGCAGCTCTGCAAAAGTTAGCCTCTCGGTACGTACTGATTGGGGACCGAGTCTATAAAAGGCACCACGACGGGATCAATCTCCTATGCGCCAATGAGACCGAAGCTCAAGAGATAATGTGTGAAGTGCACGAAGGAGAATGTGGACCCCACATGAATGGGTTTATGCTAGTCAAGAAGATACTTCGCATTGGTTACTATTGGAGCACTATGGAACGAGACTGTATCGAGAAAGTCAAAAGGTGTGCCAAGTGCCAATTCCACGCTAATCTGCAACATGCTCCACCCTCACAACTTTACAACATGGTCACACCTTGGCCTTCCTCTTGTTGGGGGATAGACATCATCGGTAAAGTTCATCCTGCCGGGAGCAATGGGCAGTCATTCGTCCTAGTGGCAGTCGACTACTTCACAAAGTGGGTCGAAGCACAAGCCTATCGAACCCTCAACGCCAAGAAAGTGGCCGAATTTGTAAAGATTAATATCATGTGCCGATACAGCGTGCCTCATGAAATCATTTCCGACAACGGCTCTCACTTTGAGAAGGAAATTGATGCACTTTTGGTAGAATACAAGATCACCAAGCACAAGTCATCTCCTTACCGGCCCCAAGCAAATGGCGCAGTCGAAGCAGCAAATAAGACCATCGAGACCATCGTCAAGAAAATGGCCTCAACAGGAAGGGATTGGCCCGAGAAGCTACCATTAGCATTGTAGGGCTACCGCACATCAATACGATCCGCAACAGGAGAAACTCCTTATGCATTGGTCTATGGTTCTGAAGCCGTACTCCCTATCGAACTTGAAGTCCCATCTCTACGGGTCCTCCTCGAGAGTCAAGTCAACGAGGTCAACTGGATGCAAAGTCGATACGAACAGCTAGCCTTACTCGACGAGAAAAGGTTAAGAGCACTCGAACGCACGAGGGCATATCAGCAAAGGATGGCAAGAGCTTTCAACAAAAAAAGTGAAGCCTCGAAACATCAATGTGGGAGATTTGGTCTTAAGACAACATCCTCCTAATGCCATGAATCCCCTGGGGAAATGGGGACCCCGATGGATCGGTCCGTACGTGGTCAAAAAGATACTAAGCGGTGGTGCAGTCCGGCTCGTGGATTTAGATGGTGACCAGCTGCCAAAGGAGGTCAACCTCGACAAGCTCAAGAGGTTCTACGCTTAATAAATAAAGACCATTAAAAAAAAAAAAATCGCTCGCTAGGTTGAAAACCCGCAAGGGCGGCCTAGGCAAAAATTAGAGCATGTGCAAAAAAGAAGCCCGCTAGATTGAAAACCCGCAAGGGCGGTCTAGGCAAAAAACAGGGTGCAAAAAAAAAAAAAAAAAAAAAAAGATGGTCTTTGTTTGTTTGAACTACGAAGACCTGAGCCTCCCAACTGGAGGAACGTAGGCAACCTTCGGGTGCGGTCTAAAACATATCAAAAATACCCAATTCACTTCAAATGACAAAATGCAATTTTTATTCATTCAATGAATTATCCAAACCATTACAACGGATTTATTGAGCAACAAAAGACATCAAAATATTAAATCTTAAAACAAAGTGGTCTAATTGCAATCTCTTAGGGTACAAAGAAAAATCCAATTTTCTCTTAGCTTTCAAAGGACCACCCGATCGTCTCTCAATCCTTTTCTTCTTGGGTAACGAAGGAGCACTAATGCGCACCGAAACCTTCTGTGTTGCAACATGTCTCCTAGCATAAAATTCATCCAAAGGAGTACCGAAAGGGTCAGCGAGAATGTTACTCGAATCAGCAGCAGCCTCCCTATATCTCAAAGTGCTGCTAGGCTCAAAACCCTGTCCCAACAACTCGACACGAAGCACATCAACCCAAGTGATGCCACGGTAAAGGGTGCCAAATAAATAGTCCAAGTAGCTCTCGGGAAGGAAGACACTCCCCCGATGCAGAGGAACGAAAGCCCAACGATTGCGGTCATCTCCCCAAGCCGACTGAAGCTCACTCGAGAAGTCAGGACCCATGTAAGCAACTGGACGAAGCATTCCATCCCTCGGAAAAGGAATTGTCTGTTGGCGACCGAACTGCCGCAGAACCCGCTCTGGCTGGTAAAATGAAGAATCTCTCAAACCGGGTACAACCACGTGCTGAAAACCAAGAGTCCATTCCACAAAAGGACGAAGACCCCAAGAAGGAGGACACCACTCAATATCGACGGTCACCCGAGAGGCAAAGAATTTCTTCCAATCATCTTCAGATAAATCCCGGATCAACAACTTCCTCCAATGAACAGCAAAAGGAGACAAATCACCATCCGGAGAATAAATTCTGAAGTATTCTCGGAGCCATATGGTCAAGAGCAAAGGGCTTCCCCGACACATCTTGCCCGTCCTATGTAACTCATCAAGGCCGTGCAATGTCTCCCCTACAATAAGAGGGATTACACTAAATTGCTGCTCCTTAGCTTGCAAAATAATCTCAGCCAACTGCACGTTCGCAGTCCCGAAAGGTGTAACAAACAGTACTTCGCTGAAGAGACAAACGGCCATGGCATTTCTTTTGAAAGATTGAACCATCGGGTCCTCCGAGTGTAAACTGAAGAACATCGGCAATTCAGTTATGTCAATTACGGTACCATGCAACATCTTCCTCACGTCCTCAACAGGGAGATCCAGTAACCCAACCCAAGAGTCGATGGCACCACGGTGATATTTAGGGACGGCAATCCGACCGGCCAAAGGCATGCCAAGGATGGCCCCGAAATCGTCAACAGTCGGCACCATCTCATTAGCTGAAAGGTTGAAGGTATGGCTGTCGCAATCCCAGAAAGCCGCGGCAGCTCTCAACAAATCCCAATCCGGCTTCAACGTCCGCAAGGTGAAAAGAATTCGGAACCCGAAATCTTTAATGAAGGCCTTCTTGGGATGGGTCTTGAAAGAATACACAAAAGTGCCCAAGTCCTTTTCATACGCACTAACGAACTTGGCATCAAGGGCAAAAGAATTGGAAGCCATGGAAAATGTTGATCACAAGCGAAGTTAAGCAATAATATGATGTTCAAAAATGGCAGAAAGGAGCTGTGAGAATCAAGTGGTCGAACAGAAGATGATATTATAGCTGTTGGGGGCTCTTTTGGTAAGCAAATGTCAAGCCCGGAATTCCGCCTCCCAGACGCGCGCGCCATCCGCCAGCAGTCTGAAGTGCGCGCGCGTCCCAAGCCTACATAGGAAGGCGCGCTCCTCCCAGGTCTAAATCGCGTCAAGAAAAGGGCCTTGTCAGAGATCTCCAGCCTAAATTAAGTCGCAGCCCCTGTCCTCGGACACCCAGTTGGGCACACATTCTTCTGGTCCGCCCTTAAGGCATGTCAAAAATCGAAAGTAGGATAGAAACTCCCACTCAAAAGTAGGCTGTCCTCTTCAAAATTCCGAACTCCCTAAGTTCTTTCACGGGTGCCACACCCCCCTCAAGAGTCAATCTCAACATTTCATCCCCGGCAGGAACATTTTTCTGGTCGCGGTCAACTGTGCCCGTACCCCACAATTCAAAAAGTCAAGTGTGACTCCAAATGGCACGAGACTTCAAAGCAATATTTCATCAAACGGATTCACTAACGGATTCGTCAACAAGGGTTCACCAACGGACTCACCCAAGGGATTCACTAACGGATTCATCAAACGGATTCACTAACGGATTCGTCAACAAGGGTTCACCAACGGACTCACCCAAGGGATTCACTAACGGATTCATCAAACGGATTCACTAACGGATTCGTCAACAAGGGTTCACCAACGGACTCATCCATGGGATTCACTAACGGATTCATCAAACAGATTCACTAACGGATTCGTCAACAAGAGTTCACCAACGGACTCATCCAACGGATTCACTAACGGATTCGTCAACAAGGGTTCACTAACGGACTCACCAAACGGATTCACTAACGGATTCGTCAACAAGGGTTCACCAACGGACTCATCCAACGGATTAACTAACGGATTCGTCAACAAGGGTTCACCAACGGACTCATCCAAGGGATTCACTAACGGATTCATCAAACGGATTCACTAACGGATTCGTCAACAAGGGTTCACCAACGGACTCATCCAAGGGATTCACTAACGGACTCATCAAATGGATTCACTAACGGATTCGTCAACAAGGGTTCACCAACGGACTCATCCAAGGGATTCACTAACGGATTCACCAAACCGATTCACTAACGGATTCGTCAACAAGGGTTCACCAACGGACTCATCCAAGGGATTCATTAACGGATTCATCAAACGGATTCACTAACGGATTCGTCAACAAGGGTTCACCAACGGACTCATCCAAGGGATTCACTAACGGATTCACCAAACGGATTCACTAACAGATTCGTCAACAAGGGTTCACTAACGGCCTCATTCAAAACATTCAGCCGGCCGGATCATGCCACCCCCTCTATCAACAAAAGCCGCTCACACAGGGAGCGCACCACTATCTCTCGCAATTTCAAATTCCTGCTTTCATCGAGTCTTTGCCTTTTCTTGGTGATGTCCTCGGCGGGTGTTTTTAACTTTCATCGACGCGTTTTGCTTTGCAATCCACGTCACCGAGGGGCTCTGTAGACACCCCGCCTTGGACCGCTCACCCCGATTGCACATTTGATCTTGTGTTTCTCCCTATTTTAAGTGTTTCTCGTTAGTTTCTGTCACTTCCGTTAAGTTCCTGACTGACTTCGTTAAGTCTAGGGACTAAACTGAATGACAGGGCTAACTTTCCAGTCCATTCTGTCAAAAGTGCCTTCTCTGAGTCGCGCGCCTCCGACAGGAGGATCCAGGCGCGCGCGCCTCCCGCCCCCAAAGCAGGAAGCGCGCGCCTCTGGGCGTCAGTTACAGATTTCTGGCCAGGATTCCCTCCCTTGCTCAATTTACAAGATTTTGCCCGGGAAGGATTTCTTGGTGATTGAGTTTTGGCACCAAAAACACCCCTCTTTCACCTATAAAAACCTCTCTTCACCTCCATTTTGAAGGATCGAAAAATCATCGGAAAAACCCAATCGAAAACTAGACAAAAAATCACTTTCTAAAGGTTCTCTAAGGATCTCATCAAGCAACATTTGAAGTTCTTCAAATTGTAGGTAAAAGTCCATCTTTTCCTTTCTTTTCTACTTCATCTCCTCTCTCTCTTTTACTTTAATCAAATGTGCAATCACCCAAATCATTTTGGGACATGACTCTAATGATCACCTCATCTCATTGAGGTTGGTTAAGGAGTTATCTCCCACATTCCAAATCCTATTTTAAACCCCCTTTTTATGACTTAAAGAAGAAAAAGAAGAACATTTTCATTCATGTAGATTTTGATCAAGCAAGACCAACTTAAGTTGGGCGAGATGGGTGTTTCGGTACTTCCCATCTCGTAACCTAACCCCCGAACCTCAAAACAAAGAATCTCTGTTTTCGTAATCAAACTTAGGCTACAATCAATAGGTTTTTCTTATGTTCCTCAAAACATAGGTGGCGACTCTAAAAACAAGTTAGACATCCTAGGACGACCCGCGCGCTCGAGCCTAAAGCCGTGGCTTTCCACCCGGGGTATCTACACCATCATCATCATCATCAGTGGTATCATTGTTCTCATTACGGAAATCATCATCGTCACTTGGGATATCCTCCTCATTATCATCATCGTCCAAGGAATCATCATCATCATCATCATTGATGAACTCATCATCATCATGATCAAGAATACTTTTATTGTCATTATCAGGTTCGACTTCAAATCCTGGGTGAGTGTCATCGTGGAGTGTAAGATTATCACCCTCAGGGTCAAACTCACATGAATTTACAACAAGTATCTCATTCTCTTGATATGTGTTGCATCTTCATCTTGTTCATTTTCAACAACATCGAAAGTATTCCTTGCTTTAGTCAAAATAACAGTTAACCAGCCGTCCTTTTTAGACACATGACTTGCATAGAACACTTGTGCAACCTGAGATGCAATCACAAAAGGTTCATATGACCTTAGTCTTGATTTTGTATTCACCTTGGTAAATCTATACTTATCTACTTCAACCCCCTTTTTTGTATCATACCATTCACATTTGAACATAAAGACTGTGTTCTGACCATAATAAGCTACTTCAATGACTTCCACCAAGTGTCCATAATAGTCTTCCTCATCATTTCCATAATTACTTCCTTTGACTAAAATTCCACTATTTTGAGTTGCCTTTCTTTGCTCTACTTTCTTTGTATGAAAGCGAAACCCATTAACATTAAAGCCATTATAACTAATCACATTTCTATGGGGCCCCTCTGCTAATATCCTCAAATGGATATCATTATCATTCTGAAATTGCTGGTGAAACCATTCGACTAGGGTGGAGTAGTGTTCTTGATCTACTTGTGATTCTGACATATTTGAATGAAGCTCTTTCACTAAAGCCCTATTTCACTGAAATAAGATTAAAAAACAACTAATATTTTAGAATATTGATTAAATTAATGAATTTTAGCTCTAAGTATTGCAAAAATCTATTTTTACTTACTTTATTTTATCATAAGCTTTCTCATAATCACAGTTGAGCAAGATGTATAAGGCTATCGCCCTATGTTCTTCACATGTCAACCAACGATGTTTTTCCTTGCCTAAGACACGGCCACTTGGTGCAAAAACTGGTAGTTCTCCTTCGTATTATTGTTGACCCCCATCATTATTTCGATCGGGTCTATTGAACATGGTAAGAATACTAGAGTCAAAATAATGTGAACAAAAATTGACAATTTCTTCAATCCAGTATACTTCTGCAATGGAGCCTTCAGGGCAAGCTTTATTGCACACCTTATTTTTAAGGTATTGCATGCACCTTTACATTTAAAAAATATCATATATTAAGTAAGACAATACCTTAAATTGGGTTTCTAGTTAGGGAAAAAAAACAAAAGAAGGAATGTAGAAAAGAGTAATGTTTGGGGCACAAAAAAGTCACAAAATTTTGTGACTTTATTTTGTGCCCCTAGCATTGCTCGATAGAAAATTGGTATTACCTCTCAAATGGATACATCCAGCGATACTGCACCGGCTGTTGTTCAAATATATGTTTAGAACATAGAATTGCTTAATCCCAATCATAGTTATCACTTAGGATCCCCCAATTTTATTAGAACCTTTGTAAGGTACTCTTAGGATTCTTTGTGACCAGAACAGGTGTATCCCAACTCTTCAAACTTGGCAAACCAGCAGAAGGAAGCACAATCAGCAGACCAAAATTAAACATGCCGATCAACTTACTACTCAAGTTGCCGATGACTCAAACAATCAGCAAGGACAATCTGAACCTTACTGACAGTCAGGTTTTATTGTTCTATCTCATTGTCAACTTACTGATTGTCTCTGTCTTTTCCGCACTGTTTTATCAGAAAGTTGTTTAACTGCTCTGTCATGATTACTGCGCCGTCTGACACATAGCTAGTTTTAGCTATACTTTATCCCTACATGCTTTTTGCAGGTAACCGGTTGAGACAAAGGGGTCTTTACCCATCAGATTTTTGCAAGCATGCGTGTACTCCATATCTTCGCCATTAATGCTAAAGATACCGCATTTAATGCTCCTCAACTACCCAGCTGGATATTCAAATTGCAAGCCTTCTTCTACAAGACTCAAGACATTCACTCTTCTTATAAATAGTGGACTTAGAGCATTGAAGAAGGTCGGTGAAAATAGAGCATTGAAGAGAGTTGAATGTTTTTGAGAATTCATTAAAGACTCAAACATTCTGTCCAGATAATCATTAGATCATTTAATAGGACATACACTTGTGCACCAACTCAACAACAATGTTAGTATTCCCGAACTAGATCATTTAAGGAATACGTTGTTTGAGTTATTCACACACCCACCTGAGTGAGATAAGTTCTTTTGGACTTGCCGCTCAAAAACACTTGGTCAGATTTGTATTACGATCCATTAGTGATCTCTAGAATTTAGTCTTTGTTTCCGGCAAAGCCGTGCTTGTAATAGACTAGAGATATCTAATAGTACTCTTAACCCAAATCCAAGTTCTGACCAAACTTGGTAGAGGACGTAGCAGTATTTACACTGTGAACCTCTCCAAATCCTTGTGTCTCTGTTGCTTACTTTATCTTTGCCGGTTGGAACTCTATCACCGGCATATTGCATATGTTTGTACTGATTCATTGTATTTTCCTTTGACCAATCTCTTGAAACTGCATTGAACTTTTAGAAACAACTTTGTGTTTAAACCAAGCTCTGAAAATCATTTCTTACCGATTTAAGTGTGAGTTAAAACTTAGTCATATCTTCTCCACTGCGCTTACTGATAATAGTTTGCAAACTGATAAGTGACTTTGCATTTATAAAAGTGTTTCTTGAAAAGTTTTAAAAAAAGGCTATTCACCCCTCATCTAGCCTATTTTCCTACCAATTGGGCCTAACAATTGGTATCAGAGCTTGGAATTTTAAAAGAAATTTCCAAGCTTTGCAGCTTGTATTGCCGATACCATGGCAGGAAAAATCACGCAGTCGTTCAACATCACTACCATTCCGTTGTTGAACGTCAATGAGTTTGGTGTCTGGAAATCTCGTATGATAAAGTATATGAACTCAATCGATGACCGGTTGATGCAAGTAATAGAAGGTGGTCCAATCATTCCTCTAAAGGTCTCAACCACCTACCGACCAATTCCCTCCACTCCGCTGACTGCTCATGCTGATCAAGGCACTGAACAAGAAACGCATGTTCAAGTTGATGAAACCTTGATTGAAAAACCTAGAGAAGAATGGACTGATGAAGACAAACTCTCAGTTTCTCTAGATGGAAAGGCGTGCCACATTATCTCATGTGGATTGGACGACAAGCAATATAAACTGATTAACTTGTGCTCCACGGCTCAATAATGCTGGAACAAAATCCTTGCATACTTTGAAGGAGATGAGCAGGTGAAAGACAACAGACTCTACGACTGCATTGCTGAGTTTGAATCTTTCAAGAAACTAGATGGTGAATCTCTCAGAAGTGCCTACGACAGATTCTGCGAGGTAAGTAATTTATGTGCTTAATTAGGTAAAGTGTATACTATGAAAGATCTTAATATTCGTTTTCTAAGCTCTTTAGGAAATGAGTATCATACTAAGGTCACTGCTGTTAGAGAAGTTAGAGACTTAAACAAGACCTCTATTCAGAATCTTGTGTCTAGTCTGTTCTTGTATGAGAGAGAACTGCAAAAACTTAACGTTCTCGATAAAAACTTCAAAAACTTGTCTCTATCAGCTCAATCTCAGGTATCCTTTCCCTCAACCAAATTCCCTCCTATGAATCCCCATCAAACACCCTGCTGTTCAAAAATCTCAGAAATACCTTCATAACAAACAATGGAAAAAGATGAATTTGCCGCCTTCGCCAGAAACTACAAGAGGTTTAAAGACTTCAAAAGAATGCAAAAAGAAAGTCACCAGCAACAAAAATCCTTTACACCACCATTTCAAAAATCAGCAAGCTACAACAAACCAAGTACCAGTGCTACCGATGGCAAAAATAGCAAAGGTGATCTTGTCTGCTTCAACTGCAGAAAACCTGGTCACTTTGCTTCAAAATTTCCTCAACCAAAGTATGAATACGTGAGGAAATCAGTAAACAAGAGATATCCAAAGTCTCGAAGTTATGTTGCCGATGATAGCACAGAAAAAGCCTTGCCGGTCTGGTGTGAAACCGATTCAGACGAAGATGCCGATGAAGATGCAGATCCCGATGTAAGTTTCGTTGCATTAGATTCAGATGATGCCGATTTTTCATCCTTGCCGACTCCAATCTACCGAGATCCCTCGCCGCCAAAGACTCCAGTCAAAGAAGTACCAATTGGAAGAGCTCAACCATACTTCAAGGAAGTAAGCATCAAAGTAGAAAACCCAATAGGATACAAGGTTCATCAAGTGGGAACGTCACTCTATGGACAGTGTAACTCTTCTCACTTCAATGCTTCTAAAACAAAACCCTTGCCGATGACAAGAAAATTCTCATTCACCGAACATCCCAATATTGCCAAAAGCCTTTCGAAACCCATCTCTTCCCTACCTGACTTCTCACCTGAACCCATTCTCTCTACTCCCAAAGATTCAGCCGACCCTCTTCCAGAATTATCTAAGGCTGAGATGGTAGAGACAATGGATGAACTTTTTATTGATTATGAGAAGCTGAGTAGCTTTCATAAAGTAATGGCTGCTGATTTCAAAAGAATTTCTAACGAGAATAGCTCGCTTATGTCTGAACTTTCAGTTCTTAAAGGACACGAGCTTGAGTCTATTTATCTAAAGAAAGAAAACCTAGATCTCAAAAGTCAAGTGGCAGTATTGATAGCTCAGATCGAAGATCTTGTGAAAAGAAACAATCATCTCTCAAGGATTGTTGATTCTTACACAAAATCTAGAGTTGCTGTTGAAACAATCCTACAGACCCAAATGTCATATAAGGACCAATCTGGGTTAGGATTTGATTCCAGCAGCAGTAGCTCTACTGAAACTTGTGCGACCGAGAAAAAGGATGAGAAAGTTGAATGTAGTCCTGTTAACTCAGTGCATAAGGATGCTAAGCCAATATACAGTGCTGTGGCAATAAAGTATCCTAATAACTAGAACAAAAGGAATGATAAGCACAAACAAAGATATGTTAAGGTTGCTGATACTGAGTCTTTCGATAACAGTATTCTTGGTGAATACATCAGCAGAGCAAGTGCTGCCGGTCTAACCACCTCTGCTGCCGATGGACAAGTACCTAAAAAGGTAACTGCCAAAGGTAAACAGAATGGAACGAAAGGCAACACTAGCACCTTTAAACCTACTAAGTTTGTGCCTGCTCAATTCCCTAGTTCTACCGATGCACTGACTAAACAGAATGATGTTCTACCGACTCCACAGCCTATCAGTCAAGTGAGATGTTCTAATTATTCTGATTATGGTCACAAGGCTTATGAATGCCTCTTGAAGCACCTATCTAGACCCACTGAGGTTACATCCTCTAGTGGTGGCCAGATGTGGTTGCCAAAGAGGAACTAACCCTCGGACCCAAGAATAAGGGGGACCATAAGCATACCGTTTTATTTCAGGAATGCTTCATGGCCTCAACTGGTGCAAGCAAGGATTTGTGGATTCTAGATAGTGGCTGTTCAAGACACATGATAGGATTTGCAGATCTACTTGCCGATATCTTAGAAGCATCAGGTCCCCCAGTGGTTTTCGGTGATAATGCCAAAGGAAAAATCATCGGTATTGGTACCATCAAGAGAGGTGCAGTTACTGTACAGAAGGTCTCTCTAGTAGATGGCTTGAAACACAACCTTCTATCTATTTCACAATTCTGTGATAAAGGGATGCATTGTGTATTTACTACTTCCAGTTGCTATGTGAAAGACATTGCTTCCAATGAAACTCTTCTCACTGCCAAAAGAAAAGGTAACATTTATACAGTAGACTTAAGTGCTATTACTGGTGTTGCCAATGTTTGTTTTGTAGCTAAGAACATCAGTGAGAACTCATGGCTATGGCACAAGAGACTCAGTCACTTGAACTTCAAATATCTATCCAAGCTTGCTGGTTCAAATATGGTTACCGGTTTACCTCAAGTGTCTGCTGATCAAGGAAAGAAATGCAAGGCCTGCCAGCTTGGAAAACAACATAAATCATCCTTCCGAAGCAAGCCCTGCATGTCAACATCTAAGTGCCTCCAAATGCTACATATGGATCTATTTGGCCCCACAACTACAGCAAGTATTGGGGGAAGTAGATATACCTTGGTTGTAGTAGATGATTTCTCTAGATATACTTGGGTGGAAACCTTCAGTCACAAAGATGACACATATGCCGTTGCTACCAAGTTATTCAGACAACTACAAACACAGAAAGAAAGCAATATCATCAGCATGAGATCAGACAACGGCACTGAATTCAAGAACAATGGTATTGCTCAGTACTGTGATGATCATGGCATAGACCACAACTTCTCAGCTTCCGGTACACCACAACAAAATGGTGTCGTTGAGAGAAAGAACAGAACTCTCATTGAAGCTGGTAAGACCATGATTGCTGAAGCCAGGCTGCTGAAATACTTTTGGGCTGAAGCCATCAATACCGCCTGCTTCACTCAGAACAGATCTCTTATCAACAAATTCCATAACAAGACTCCTTATGAACTCTGGAGAGGCAGAACTCCCAACATTGGATTCTTCAAAATATTCGGCTGCAAATGTTACGTGCTTTACAACGGTAAAGAGCATAGAGGTAAATTTGATGAGAAAGCTGATGAAGGAATCTTTGTTGGATACTCTAAACACAGTAAGGCCTTTCGATTTTTTAATAAGAAACTCTTGAAAATTGTTGAATCTGTTCATGTAACCTTTGATGAATTTGATTTGTTAGAGTCTGACAAGGCTCCAAATAGTACTAATGCTTCTAGTGCTCATGAGACAGGTGAATCCAGTAATCCTAACCCTGCAGGTCAAGTACCAGCTGCTGATCCAGTCATTTCAGTAGAAGAACCAGCAGATACTCATTATTTCCCATCATCGGCAGAACATGATCTTACCGATAACTTTCACAATCCATTTGCCGATGTAAATTCTGCTGAGCAACCTGAAGACAGATCAAGCCCTCGACCAATTTCTGTTATAAGACCCAATGCTCCAAGTTCTCACCCACCTCTTACTCAAAACTCTAACTCTTCCTCTCAGTCATCTGCTGACCTTGATCCTCCTCTAGAATCACTTTAACAAGAGTCAGTCAGACAAGATGTGCCGAGAGAAGTTAGACCAGTTCGTGATCATCCATTAGAAAATGTGATTGGTGATGTCTTTGGTCCAAAATTGACAAGAAACCTTAGTAGAGCATTTGCTGAAAGTCTCTTCTCATCTGCTATGGTTTCCAACATAGAACCAAAGAAGACTGAAGAAGCTTTTGCCAATCCTGGTTAGGTTGAAGCCATGCAAGAGGAACTGAATCAGTTTGAAAGATGCAATGTATGGGAACTCGTACCAAGACCAACTTCTCAGCAAGTTATTGGTACAAAATGGGTCTACAGGAACAAATTGGATGAAGCTGGGAATATTATTAGAAACAAAGCAAGGTTAGTTGCTAAAGGCAACCGACAAGAAAAAGGAATTGACTACGATGAGACATTTGCTCCGGTTGCAAGATTGGAAGCTATAAGACTTTTCTTAGCCTATGATGCCTTCAAAGAATTCAAGTTATATCAAATGGACGTGAAAAGTGCATTCTTAAATGGAGAACTCCAAGAACTTGTTTATGTGGAACAACCACCTGGTTTCGAGGAATCTAAGAAGCCTAATCATGTCTACCGATTGAAGAAAGCTCTCTACAGCCTAAAGCAAGCTCCAAGGGCATGGTATGAAACCCTTTCTAAGTTCTTACTTAGTGATGGCTTAGGTTTCACTCGAGGTAAAATTGATACTACTTTATTTGTTGCTAAGCATAAGGGTCATTCATTGTTTGTTCAAATATATGTCGATGATATTATTTTTGGTTCTACTAATGAATCACCTTGCAAGAGATTTGAGAAGCTAATGCAGAGCAAGTTCGAGATGAGCATGATGGGTGAACTAACATATTTCCTTGGACTTCAAGTCAAGCAATCCAATGAGGGAATATTCATCAGTCAAGCTAAGTACGCAAAAGAATTAATCAAGAAGTTTGGCTTTGACAATGCTCACTCTCAAAGCACACCTATGGGCACTAACATTCATTTAGATAAGGATGAGTCCGGTAAGAGGGTAGATATGACACTCTACTGAGGTATGATCGGCTCACTCCTCTATCTTACTGCCAGTAGACCAGATATTATGTTTGCTGTTTGTGTTTGTGCCAGGTTTCAAGCTGACCCTAGAGAATCTCATCTGCAAGCTGTTAAACGTATCATTAAATATCTATGTGGCACTGCTAACCTTGGATTATGGTATGCTAGAGATTCATCTTTTAATCTAATAGGTTATTCAGATGCAGACTTTGCAGCTTGTAGGGTGACCAGAAAAAGTACTAGTGGAACTTGCCAATTTCTTGGTGATCGGTTGGTGTCTTGGTCATGTAAAAAGCAAGCATAAATTTCCACTTCTACTACTGAAGCTGAGTACATAGCTGCCGGCAGTTGCTGTTCACAGATCCTCTGGATGAAGCAGCAGCTTGTTGACTATGAAGTTCCATCTCAAGTTTGTCCCATCTATTGTGACAATCAATCTGCCATCTTAGTTTCCAACAACCCGGTCATGCATTCCAAAACCAAGCACATAGACATCAAGTATCACTTTCTGAAGGAACATGTTGAAAAGGGAAACGTGGTGCTGCTCAAAGTTCATACCGATTACCAAAGAGCAGACATACTGACAAAACCCTTAGATCAGAAAAGATTTGAATTCCTCAGAGGTGAACTAGGTATGATTGATTATTATGGTTAAAATTGTTCTGAATTTGCTACTTGTGTTAGTCTGCCAATCAAATCAGCAGATCGAAAATTATCTTGCCGACAAACATCATGCCGATAAATATCTTGCTGATCAACAACTTGCCGAATCATGTCTTGCCGGTTTGTCAAAATTCAAAATTCATCAGTAGATCTCATCCAAACGGATAAGGATTCTCTGACACATGACGTAAGCTTAGTCAAATCAAAGGTACAATCGGTCACACCTCCTCTCTGACACGTGTGTGTGCCGCCTTACCCCAATCGTGTCAAAGATTTATCCCAACTCTTTGTGATAAATCAGAAAGGTAACCTTAACTTTATTGTTGCCACTTCTACCCTTTCTCTCTCTTAAGTTTAACCGTCTAATTTAAACCGTCCGGTTCGTACATTAAATGCATTGTGTGCGCACGTTCTCCTAGTTATTCGCTACAGTTAAACTCATCATTATTTCTCTTTCTCCCATGCAAACTCTTCCTATTCTCTCTTTCTCTTCCATAACATATAAAAGCTACACTTAAACTCCTCTTGGTCTTTTCGCTCTTCATTCTCTCTGGATATCACTATTGCTTGTGTTCTGCATCTACTTTCACATTCTCTTACAGTTATTCAACCAGAGTTAACTCTAATTTCTGGTAACTACTTGATGATTTTACACTTGCATTTCAAATCTATTTTGAACTAATTTGTTCTAACTTGTAAGATCTTTTGAGTGGTTTTGCAGAAAATGTCGAGCAACGAGAAGGATATCTATGGAGGCTATATTGACTCCACCTTCTTCGACGACACTCTTGACGGTGATTTCTTGAAGAATCTTCTGATTGGCTCTCTTCTGGACTCCTTCATCTCTCCAACTGGTATTGAGTTTATCTTTTTGGGTCAAGTTCAAGAGTTCTTCTCAAATGCCTCCGTCATCACTGATCGCAATGACTCCTCTGTCTTCATCTCCATCGCCTCAACCGTCGCCGGCGTGCCGATCTCCGTTACTCCTTCGTCTATTCATAAATCATTCCCCCTGCTTGGGAATGAGGGTGTTGACTCCATTACTGATGACAAGACCTTGGACAAGGCATGGACCCTTATGAGGGGAGCCGGTCCTAGACTCAGTGGAGATAATCATCTCAAAGCCCATTACAGAAGAAGATTCTTAGCCCTTGCAAAGATTGTTGATAGATGCATGGTATGCAGATCTGGCTCTCACAGCCATGTTACTGATGTCCAGTTTGAAGCAATGGTAGCCATCTTGTTGCAAGAAGAATTCAACTGGTGTGCCTACCTGTTTAGGGTAATTGCCATTGTTGCCGTTAAGTATAAGGAGGATAGAAAGAAGAACAAAGCTCACCCCAGTAAAGGATGCCATTATATGCTGATTAGCACTATCTTGAGGCGCAACTCAGCAATAGTTAGGGCTTCTCCTACACCCCCTAGTCTTGATTTTAACAAGCTCAAATCCTTTAAGCTTACTGATTGGAATAGGATTTCCAAAAAGGCTCCTACCAGCATAATGGTTGTTCCTATTGCTGGTACTCCTAAAAAGAAGAAGGCAAAGAAAGTTGTCAAAGTTGCTGATGTCGACCCTGCCGACGTTTCTACTCCTGCTCCATCTACCAATAGGATTCTTGCCAATTCTACTCCAGCAGCTCCTAAGAAAAGAAAGCTAGTCAAAGCTGCCGATAAAGCTCAAGTCAAGAAGTCAAAGGTTGTATCTACTGATGATCTGCCTGCTGCTCCAAGGCCAAAGTCTTCAGTTGCTCAGGTTCCTTCCTCTCAAATTCCTTCTACTGATCTAAGAGCTAAGCAGATCAGGTTTGCACCATCTCTTCTTGCCGGTGCAACACTTACTGCTCCCTCTGTGGTTATCAAATCTGAAACCGATGCTGCCGATGAAATGGCTGAGAGAAGGAGACTGATTGGATCTGACTTAAGGGTAAGAGTCCCTCTTCAAAAGGGAATTCTAGATCTTCCTTATTTACCTGAGCTCCATGCTGCTGCTGATGTAGCCTCTGGACCTTCTGTCAGAAAGTGCAAGCCAATCAGAAACCCAACATTTCACATCTTCTTCAGAAACCATTGGTCTTTCACCAATAAGTGTTGGGAGTGGTGCCCTAGGCACGTTTAATAAACGTTGTAATTGTTATCATTTATTTCATATCAATAAAGAGATGTTTTGATTATTATTGTTGTTCATGTTTACTTATAATAATCCCCGTCCCTAGTACTTGTTAAGCACTAGTATAAAGGCTAAATGATCATGGGATGATCATGTTAGATTTATGGGTACTTGTTTGGAACAAGGTACTGGACATGACCCGCTGTATGAGATTTATGTCATGGTCTATGTCGTACATATATCTCATATTAGTTATGTCATTTGAATCCTTAGACATGAAGTTATTATAGTCTTCCACTTGATGAACATTGTGTTTGACATATTCAAACGCTACCTTAACACGGTAGTTATAAAGGGTATGATTGGCATAATCGGATTCCCGTTGGGAAGAGTAATAAGCTAAATGGATTTGTCCCTCCACGGAGAGATGTCAAGCTTGGGCCCCTCGAAGGAATGATGTTGATGAAATGTTCGGCCGAACTCAAATGGATTGATTAGATCAATAGCATCTGAATTATCAACATATTCGGAATCGAGAAAGTATTGAACAAAACAAGTTGACTCTTTGACCATGACTTGTGTTCAATGACATCGTGGACAAAGGGATTGTGACATATTCTAAATGAATGCGAACTTGTATCTAGTTATACTATTTGGGTAGGTATGACGGTTTGCTAGAACCTAATCATATCTTATGGGATCATGTTTGAGCCCATTGCCAACTTAGTATAATCCTAGAGGGTCACACACAATAGAACGAATCTTAAATAAAAGGACTATATTGGCATTTAGGGTCGGAGGACTTCCAAGGAATTTCTGGAAAGTTCTGGGCCTCCTGGTCAACCAAGCGGGCGCTTGGGTTGCACCAGGCGGGCGCCTGAACAAGCCGGAAAAAGAATTGGACTTTCTGCCCAAACAAGCGGGCGCCTTGGTAGGACCAGGCGGGCGCCCGGTATGCCGGTTTGAAAATTCCTAATTCGATTAGGAAAGGTTTTTGGCACAAGTTACCTATTTGGAATAGGTCTTAATTGGGTATAAAAACACCAATTCGGCCAGACCATATTAACAAGTGCTTTTGTGAGTCTCAAAGTGTTTGAGAGAGATTTTATTTTGTTCTAAGATATCATTGATTGAGGAACAAAATAATTCACAAAAAAATTCCATATAGTTCTTTATTATATTGTGAAAGTGTGTTTCATAATATTGGTCTAGCAACCAAGATCAAAGAAGCTCCTTTGATATTCGTTCGAAGTGTGGATACCGCTAGAGGGTGAAAATCATCATCTTCAAAGTTCGTGTTCTAGCTTTGTGATCGTGATCAAGTCTTCAAATCTCCACCAAAGACCAAGAGAAAATTTGATAGCCATCAAGGGTTAGTTTTATCCTATATTCATGTTATTGTATTTGATTTAATCATACGAACGGATCTATGGGCTTTGGGTTTCAAAAATTTTAAATTGCTAAATTCCGCTGCGCATGTTTGATCGAAACCCAACAGTGGTATCAGAGCCCCGTTCATGTTGATTAATTCAATACTTGGATCATGTTGTGTGTATATAAATTGTTTATGTGCCTTGCATGATATGAATATTGGAATATATGATGCTTATGTGTTTTGTGATTTTATGTGGTTTATTGTTTTGCAACTTTAATCGCACGATTCAATCGCAATAAAAATTATGGTGGATTCTGAATTATTTCGATTATTGATTTTGATTGGATCAAAGTTTTAATAAACAAGGAAAAATAATTTTGAGACAAAATTTTCGAACTTTAAAATTCTATACTATTCTGGCCATTCAAGCGGGCGCCTGGTCCTTTGCAGGCGGGCGCTCGGTGGTCAAAATTTGTTCTGATTTTGGTTAAAATCTGAATATGGAATTTTCGATAAATTCGACAAAACCAGTAACAGAACCAGTCCAGACTTGTTGATCTGGAATGGGTTTTGGGTAGTTGGTTTGTGTGTGGATTTTGGGGTTTGATTTTCCTATTTGTTTTAGTCTTGTGATTCCCAGATTGGTTCAAGTTTTGGATGGCTAATCTGCGTTCATCGAGATTGTGTTTCCCAAAATTGATCGCAATCAAAGTTTCAAAGATAAAACGAAGTTAGAATTATGAGGAGTTCATAATTGCTAAAATTGAGAAACAAAGTTCTTGATTCAATGATTGGAGATCCATGTGGAATTGTGAATGCAATTGGCCTACGTTCATCGAGACCATCTATTGCTTAGTTTCGGCCACATGGACTACTTTCTTGGTTTCTTGAATTAGTGTGGGATTGTGGTTGCCTTATGGCTTAGTTCGACCGCACTTCTTGTTGTCTTGATTTGGAGATAATAACCAAAGTTGAAATAGTCTCATCCTCATAATTATAGAGAAACTAATGACACATAAATATCATGCTTAAATTAATGGAGATTAATTTAGTGGCTAAACTTGATGTGTAACATGTTTATATTATGTGCTCATAAACGTATTATATGTTATATTTGATGAACCTTCAAAGAAAGTTTTAAGTCTTTTATTGCCATGCCATGATTAAAACACTTGTTAGTACATGAATGATTTTAATGTAGATTCGCCCTAGCGAGGTGCATTAAATTTGTGTATGTATAAGCAAGATAGATAGTGTGGGCACGCCCTAGCGGGACACATTAACTATACGTTTAAAATGGTTAGACTTAATTGGGCGTCAAAACAGTTTTGGGCCTAGGCAAAGATGAGGTTCAACATGCTTTTTGAAATTGGATTTCTTAAAGAATCTCATAAAAGGAACTAAGAGTCATATGAGATATGATTGACAAGAGTTGTCTACCTAATTAATTTGATTTTGTGTAATCTGCCTTAGCGGACT
This sequence comes from Campanula takesimana, assembly GCA_026119855.1. Lineage (NCBI taxonomy): Eukaryota > Viridiplantae > Streptophyta > Magnoliopsida > Asterales > Campanulaceae > Campanula > Campanula takesimana. The sequence goes on from JAOWBW010000224.1 coordinate 648,282, forward strand.
TGAAATTAAATTAAAGTTGGATCTTAACCCATTTAAATTATATTATACATTGGATGTATATGAAGGTTATATAATTTAGTGGGAGTATTTTGTTTGAAAAATACATTGTTTGTTTCTTTAATGAAAAACTGGTACTTATTAAATTTTGGAAATTTTGCATATTTGTAGATAATGACTAATAACACTCAATCAATGTCGTTGCGATCGATCCTTGAGAAGGATAAGCTCGAAGAGAATGGTACTAACTTTATGGATTGGATCCGTAGCATAAGAATCGTTCTTAGGCAAGAAGATAATTTGTACATTCTCGACGGGCCTCTCCCTGCTGAACCACCGCCTACTGCCCCTAGGGTGGAAATAGACAATTACAAGAAACATCGTAATGATTCTAGAGATGTAAGTTGTCTCATGCTTGTTGCTATGTGTTCAAAACTCCAACAAAGTTTGGAACATTTGGAAGCCTATGAGATAGGCGTGGAGTTGAGAACCATGTTTCAAGAGCAAGCTAGGCAAGAGAGGTACAAGACCATTGTTGCATTCACTACGTGTAAAATGAATGAAGGGCAACAAGTGAGTCCTCACTTTCTTAAAATGAAAGGTTATATAGAGCACCTTGAGAAACTTGGCTATCCAATTCCATTGGAGCTAGCCACGGATCTCATTCTTAATTCATTGCCTAAAAGTTATAATCAGTTTGTGATGAATTATAACATGCATGGAATGGATAAGAACCTCTCTGAGTTGCATGGGATGCTCAAAACTGCAGAGATGAAAATTGTGGAGAAAGGTTCTCCCGTGCTCTTGGTTCATGATGGGAAGAAGCCTGGTGCCAAAGGCAAGGGTAAGGCAAAAGTTGTCAAACCCAAGATAAGCAAGGCAAAGGTTGCCAAGGCTTCCGAGGCAAAACCCGATTCACAAAAGGATGCAATCTGTTTCCATTGTCAAGAAATTGGTCATTGGAAACGTAATTGCAAGGCTTTCTTGGAAAAGCAAAAGAAGAAGAAGAGCAGCAAGGCTGCGTCGACTTCAGGTATCTATATGATAGATATTCTCCTTTCTACCACTGATTCTTGGGTATTGGATACCGGATGTGGTTCTCACATTTGTCTAAATGTGCAGGGACTAAAGAATAGGAGACTGCTTAAAGAAGGTGAAGTAGATCTACGCGTGGGGAATGGAGCAAGAGTTGCTGCATTAGCCGTAGGGACTTATGAAGTCACTTTACCTTCCGGATTAATTCTTGTTTTGAACAATTGTTATTATGTTCCGGATTTAAGCAGAAATATTATTTCAATTTCTTGTTTGGATAATGAAGGTTTTAAGTTTCTTATTGAGAATAAGAAATTTTCTATTTATTTAAATGATGTGCTTTATGGTATTTCTAATTCATTTAATGGCCTTTATATCTTGGATGTCAAGAATGAAAATAATGTCTATCATGTAAATAAGAAATCCAAACCTAATGATGTAAATCATACTTATTTGTGGCATTGCCGTCTTGGTCATATTAATGAGAAGCGTATCTCAAAACTCCATGGGGACGGACTTTTGGGTTCATGTGACTTAGAGTCATATGATACTTGTGAGTCGTGTCTTCTTGGAAAAATGGCTAAGACACCTTTTACCAAGTTGGGTGAAAGGGCAAGTGACTTATTGGGGTTGATACATTCCGATGTATGCGGACCATTAAGTAGCAATGCTAGGGGAGGATTTCAATACTTCATAACCTTCACTGATGATTATAGTAGATTTGGGTATGTTTACCTAATGAAACATAAAAGTGAAGCATTTGAGATATTTAGAATATTTCAAAATGAAGTAGAAAAACAACTTGGCAAAAGTATAAAGGCACTTCGATCAGATCGAGGTGGTGAATACTTAAGTCAAGAATTTGATGATCATCTAAAGAATTGTGGAATAGTTTCACAATTGACTCCGCCCGGAACACCACAATCGAATGGTGTGTCTGAGAGGAGAAATCGAACGTTGTTAGACATGGTTCGATCAATGATGAGTCAAGTTGATCTTCCAATATCCTTTTGGGGTTACGCCCTAGAAACTGCTGCTTTCACACTAAATCAAGTTCCAACTAAATCGGTTCCAAATACTCCATATGAGATGTGGTGTGGAAAGAAACCTAGTTTATCTTTCATGAGGATTTGGGGTTGCGAAGTTTATGTCAAGAGACTTATCTCTGACAAACTAGCACACAAATCTGATAAATGTATTTTCGTAGGATATCCTAAGGAAACTAAAGGATATTACTTTTACAACCGAGAGGACAACAAAGTGTTTGTTGCCCGAACTGGTGTCTTTCTAGAGAAAGAGTTTCTCTCCAAAGAAATCAGTGGGAGTAAAATAAATCTTGAAGAAATTCGAGACCCAGAAAATAACATTGAACTAATAGTGGAACAAGAACAAGAACCACAAGGAGTTGTGGAACCTGTTCAAAATACACAAGCATCTCGCAGATCTAGTAGGTTACGATCTGAGCCCGAGAGATATGGATTTCTCGTAACGGATAGTAATGAGGTAGAAATCATTGAGAATGATGAACCGTCATCCTACCAAGAGGCGATGTCTTTTCCTGATTCGGACAAGTGGCTTGGAGCCATGGAATCCGAATTACAATCCATGCAAGACAATCAAGTTTGGAATTTGATTGATGCGCCCGAAGGTGTAAAAACCATAGGATGTAAATGGGTCTTCAAGAAGAAGACTGACATGGATGGGAAGGTGCATACTTACAAAGCTAGGCTTGTAGCGAAGGGTTATAGGCAAGTTCATGGTATTGACTATGATGAGACCTTTTCACCCGTAGCAATGATCAAGTCTATAAGAATTTTGCTTGCCATTGCCGCATATCATGACTATGAAATATGGCAGATGGATGTCAAAACCGCTTTCCTGAATGGAAAACTCCAAGAGGATGTGTATATGACACAACCAGAAGGTTTTGAACAAGATTCTAAGGTATGCAAATTGCAAAGATCCATCTATGGATTGAAGCAAGCTTCAAGGAGTTGGAATCTCCGTTTTGATGAATCGGTCAAAGAGTTTGGTTTCATCAAGAACGAAGATGAGCCTTGTGTATACAAGAAGATTAGTGGGAGCATAGTGCTATTCCTTATTTTATATGTGGATGACATATTGCTCATTGGAAACGACGTTCCTACACTTCAGTCTGTGAAGACTTGGTTAGGAAAGTGTTTTGCAATGAAAGATATGGGTGAAGCCGCATATATACTTGGCATTAAGATCTATAGAGATAGATCAAGGAGGCTACTTGGTTTAAGCCAAAGTACATACATTGACAAGGTCATTAGAAGATTCCGTATGGAAAATTCTAAGAGAGGCACCTTGCCCGTGTTACATGGAGTTTCTCTAAGCAAGACTCAATGTCCTAAGACAAACGATGAGCGTGAGAAAATGAATGATGTTCCATATGCTTCAGCAATTAGGTCCATCATGTATGCCATGATTTGTACTAGGCCGGATGTATCTTATGCTTTGAGCATGACAAGTAGATACCAATCCGACCCTGGCAAAAATCACTGGATAGCTGTAAAAGCGATTCTTAAGTACTTGAGAAGAACTAAAGACTCGTTTTTGGTCTATGGAGGAATGGAAGATGATCTCGTTGTAAATTCTTACACGGATGCAAGCTTCCAAACCGACAAAGATGATAGCCGATCGCAATCGGGTTTTGTGTTTATGTTAAATGGTGGAGCTGTAAGCTGGAAGAGTTCCAAGAAAAGTACAACCGCTGATTCTACAACAGAAGCTGAGTATATTGCTGCATCGGATGCTGCAAAAGAAGCTGTTTGGATTAAGAAGTTCATAACTGAACTTGAAGTGGTTCCTAGTATTGCTAATCCAATAGACCTTTATTGCGATAATAATGGTGCTATTGCTCAAGCAAAGGAACCAAGAGCACATCAGAAATCCAAACACATACTTAGGCGTTTTCATATCATTCGAGAGATCATTGATAGGGGAGACGTAAACATATGCAGAGTACCTACTGATGACAATGTTGCGGATCCGCTAACAAAAGGACTTCCACAAGCTAAACATGATGGTCATGTTAGGTCCATGGGTATTAGATACATGGGAGATTGGGCCTAGGGCAAGTGGGAGATTGTTGGTAGTGGTGCCCTAGGCACGTTTAATAAACGTTGTAATTGTTATCATTTATTTCATATCAATAAAGAGATGTTTTGATTATTATTGTTGTTCATGTTTACTTATAATAATCCCCGTCCCTAGTACTTGTTAAGCACTAGTATAAAGGCTAAATGATCATGGGATGATCATGTTAGATTTATGGGTACTTATTTGGAACAAAGTACTGGACATGACCCGCTGTATGAGATTTATGTCATGGTCTATGTCGTACATATATCTCATATTAGTTATGTCATTTGAATCCTTAGACATGAAGTTATTATAGTCTTCCACTTGATGAACATTGTGTTTGACATATTCAAACGCTACCTTAACACGGTAGTTATAAAGGGTATGATTGGCATAATCGGATTCCCGTTGGGAAGAGTAATAAGCTAAATGGATTTGTCCCTCCACGGAGAGATGTCAAGCTTGGGCCCCCCGAAGGAATGATGTTGATGAAATGTTTGGCCGAACTCAAATGGATTGATTAGATCAATAGCATCTGAATTATCAACATATTCGGAATTGAGAAAGTATTGAACAAAACAAGTTGACTCTTTGACCATGACTTGTGTTCAATGACATCGTGGACAAAGGGATTGTGACATATTCTAAAGGAATGCGAACTTGTATCTAGTTATACTATTTGGGTAGGTATGACGGTTTGCTAGAACCTAATCATATCTTATGGGATCATGTTTGAGCCCATTGCCAACTTAGTATAATCCTAGAGGGTCACACACAATAGAACGAATCTTAAATAAAAGGACTATGTTGGCATTTAGGGTCGGAGGACTTCCAAGGAATTTCTGGAAAGTTCTGGGCCTCCTGGTCATCCAAGCGGGTGCTTGGGTTGCACCAGGCGGGCGCCTGAACAAGCAGGAAAAAGAATTGGACTTTCTGCCCAAACAAGCGGGCGCCTGGGTAGGACCAGGCGGGCGCCCGGTATGCCGGTTTGAAAATTCCTAATTCGATTAGGAAAGGTTTTTGGCACAAGTTACCTATTTGGAATAGGTCTTAATTGGGTATAAAAACACCAATTCGGCCAGACCATATTAACAAGTGCTTTTGTGAGTCTCAAAGAGTTTGAGAGAGATTTTATTTTGTTCTAAGATATCATTGATTGAGAAACAAAATAATTCACAAAAAAAATCCATATAGTTCTTTATTATATTGTGAAAGTGTGTTTCATAATATTGGTCTAGCAACCAAGATCAAAGACGCTCCTTTGATATTCGTTCGAAGTGTGGATACCGCTAGAGGGTGAAAATCATCATCTTCAAAGTTCGTGTTCAAGCTTTGTGATCGTGATCAAGTCTTCAAATCTCCACCAAAGACCAAGAGAAAATTTGATAGCCATCAAGGGTTAGTTTTATCCTATATTCATGTTATTGTATTTGATTTAATCATACGAACGGATCTATGGGCTTTGGGTTTCAAAAATTTTAAATTGCTAAATTCCGCTGCGCATGTTTGATCGAAACCCAACAATAAGGTCTTATCAAAGAACTGGGTGTTCCCCATTGATTATCTCCATCCGTTTGTTCGCCGGTTGCTTCAATTTCATGAGGAAAGGAAGGAGTCAGTTTCCCCTGGAAATCGTGCTGACTATGTTGATTTCACAAGCCTGAACAGGGTCACCGACATGTTTAAAGAAAAGTTTGTACCTATTCAGAAATTCCAAAGGTTGTCTGAAAGTGAGTTAAGATTGAATTTTGGAAGATATTTTGATTTGCTACCCGTTCCTTGGAATCAGGTCTATCTATTTCAAGATAGGATCAGATAGGAATTGATGGTGCAAGACGTATGGGTTGCCTATGCCTCAGTCTTTAACTAGATGATAAACTTTGATGAACAAGATCCTTATCAGTTGGGAAGGCCAAAAGATGAGGATGATTTGCTGAACTTCAATGATAATGAAAGGCTAGATAAGAGTGCTCAAGCCACTCAATTCGTAAAGAATGTGCAGAGGATAACCCTGAATCTGCTGAACGATTCAGAGGCCTTTATCAAGGCTAGAGCTGCTTCTACACCAGTATCTACCTCTATTCCTGATCAAGTCCCTTCATCAGCAATCTCACCCATTCCAACTCTAGCCAGTTCTGTTGATACTGCTGATTTTGTTTGTACTCATAAAGCTGCTGGTGAAACAATCACCTCTTCTGATTCTATTGGTGAGTTTGATAAGCTGCCGATAAGTATTGTTTTCAAAAAGCCATCTACTGATCAAGATCATGCAGCTGCTGCCCCTACTTCTATATCATCTGCTGAAGCATTTGCTGACTCAGTTCTAGCCAGTGATGGCTCTGAGCGTGGCTCTGCTGATAAGTCTGCTGAACAGCTTGTTGAGAGAACTTCAGACACTCAACCTGCTGATGAGACGAGCACTGCTGATGAATCCTTAGTTAATCAAGTTGAGGAAACTATGGACACTCAACCTCTGATTGTTACAGAAGACCAACTTGCATCAATTGAGGAAACTATAGAAACTCAATCTGCTGATGAAGTTGGTGGCTTGCCGATATCAGGAGGAGATTGTGCTGATGAAGAAGTTGTTGCTGATGTGTATGCTGATAAGCCAACTACCGACACTCATCCATCTGAGCCAACTGCTGACACTCAGATTATTAAGGTCCCTATCTCTTCTACTGATATGCTTATAGTAGCTCCTACTGGTGTTAGAGAGATTGTTGAGTTGGGAGGAGGTGCCAATGCAGAGATTGCCAATCCAGATCATAATGCTGACCTTGATGATCTGATTGCTGCTGACCTACAATTTGAGGAATTTCAGGATGCTTTATTTGCTCCTATTTCCTTTCCTTTGCTACCTGCTCTCGAGGCCCTTGTTGCTCCAGAAGCACAACCGGTTCCTGTTGCTGCCGCTGCTGATGGGAATGACAGCTCCGATGAAATAGATCCTGCGGACTATATAGAGCTGCCGTCAAATTCTCTGCAATCAATTCCAAATCCTTTTGGTCCAAATCATTCATTTCTTCCAGGCTCGACTAGTGAACAGCTTACTTTCTTGCCCTGGATTAAACCTGAATTCAAAAGAAGAAAAGGGAAAGCTCCCCAGGTCTCCAAGCTCAAGGTGAAAGGACCGGTTTTTGAACCTCTACATTGCTTGCCTGGTAAGCTCAAAGTTGGCGGCAGAATTCACTTACCTGGTCCATCTCCCAAGGAAGTCAGCATCGCCACAAATGGTTGGATGAAGAGGTTCATGATGATAAATGAAGAACTCCATGACATTCTTGAATACCGAGCTACTGATTCTCGAGGTCTTTTGTACTTGGTTAAATCTGCTGCTCTTGCACTAACTCTGCCGATGTTCCATCCAAGACAGCGTGCCGATCATCTGGTCTATACCTCAAGGCTGATGAATGCCGGGTTGATGACCATGATTCTTGAAGGTCGTGCTTATTTGAATTTAATTCTGGCTATCTTTCTTTCACTAGAGGACAATGGTGTGTTCCATTTGCCGGCTGAACGTGCAGTTATTATTCATCCTCAATTTCCTTTACCGATCGTCCGTGCCGATGTAGTTTCTGCTGATCTTGTTGCCTCCACGTCTGTTCCTGCTGAGTTCCTTCTTGCCGATAGATATGTTGCTGATGCATCTCTCCTTCAACAAGTTCTGCCTTTGCCTCTGTCATCTGCTCCCTCTCTTGTGCCAGCCTCTCCATTACTGATTGTTCTATCTTCTGATGATGAGTTGTCTGTGCTTGCTCCTGATGGTTTTGTTGAAGATGCTGATCTGATCAATGAAGACTTCATTCTTTCCTTCCCGATGCATTCTTTTCTTGGTCTTTCAAAGCCCGTGGTACTGAATAGTATGTATGAATACTTCAGTTACCTTGAAGGGGATACTGAAAATCTACAAGTGCCTGTTACTCGTGCCGATCTGGGCGATACTGGTCTCTTCCTCTGCGATAAATTGAACCGTATTTATGAGGATCTTTCTGACAAAATCCTTAAGTCGAATCAGGAGGAGGAAAGCAAGAGAATCCAAGACCTGAAAGAACTGCTGGAGGACAGAGAATCAAGGCTGATTACCCTTTCAGAAAGTTTGGGGAGTATGCATTCTATTCAACAGCAACTAGTTGATGAGCAAAGGTTGCAGATCAGAGACCTAGAAAGAACTGAAAAAGATCTATCTTCTGCCAAGTCTTCTCTTGCTGATGCTCAAATGAAGATAGCTGCTCTGGAAGCTAACAATGCCATGCTGACTGAAAGACTGGAGAGCACTCAAAGAAGGAAGAAGAGAGAAGCTGAAAAGAAAGAGAAAAGAGCAAAGAAGAAAGCCAAGCTTACCGACTCTACATCAAAGGCCACTGACCAGCAAGAGGATCCTCCTGTTTCCTAGTCAATGTAGCCAATGATATAGATATCCTGAAGACCTTCAACGCTTTATCCAAGACTTCTTTGCTAACCATTATTGTCTTATGTGTGCTTATTTTTATATGTTATATTCTCTTATAATATCTGCCACTATTCATGCTAACTTTGTTTTGCAGATTATTATTCTCCCTGCTAATCATAGCAATTAGCAACTCATTTTTTTACCTTTTACTCTTACTTTTTATCATTTTTTATTTTTACCTTTTCTAAGACATCTAGTGTGTAACTTGGCTTAGGGAATGATAATAAATAGACATTCCTTATACATTCTTTTACTAAGCTAAGATAGATGTTCTAGTATAGGGTGATTGGACTTAAGCAATTAGGAGGAGATTGTTGTTCAAATATATGTATAGGACATAGAATTGTTTAATCTCAATCATAGTTATCACTTAGGATCCCCCAATTTTATTAGAACCTTTGTAAGGTACTCTTAGGATTCTTCGTGACCAGCACAGGTGTATCCCAACTCTTCAAACTTGGCAAACCAGCAGAAGGAAGCACAATCAGCAGACCAGAATTAAACATGCCGATCAACTTACTACTCAAGTTGCCGATGACTCAAACAATCAGCAAGGACAATCTGAACCTTACTGACAGTCAGGTTTTATTGTTCTATCTCATTGTCAACTTACTGATTGTCTCTGTCTTTTCCGCACTGTCTTATCAAAAAGTTGTTTAACTGCTCTGTCATGATTACTGCGCCGTCTGACACATAGCTAGTTTTAGCTATACTTTGTCCCTACTTGCTTTTTGCAGGTAACCGGTTGAGACAAAGGGGTCTTTACCCATCAGATTTTTGCAAGCATGCGTGTACTCCATATCTTCACCATTAATGCTAAAGATACCGCATTTAATGCTCCTCAACTACCCAGCTGGATATTCAAATTGCAAGCCTTCTTCTATAAGACTCAAGACATTCACTCCTCTTATAAATAGTGGACTTAGAGCATTGAAGAAGGTCGGTGAAAATAGAGCATTGAAGAGAGTTAAATGTTTTTGAGAATTCATTAAAGACTCAAACATTCTGTCCAGATAATCATTAGGTCATTTAATAGGACATAAACTTGTGCACCAACTCAACAACAATGTTAGTATTCCCGAACTAGATCATTTAAGTAATACGTTTGATGATGCCAAAATCTGGTTGGATCAGCCTGCGTCTAGCGGTTCGGATAATCCCAGCGACAGTTCTTGATGGCCGGAGCTGCACGCACGAAACAAACGTAAACTACACCGGGGCTTCACCGGCGAAGGCCCTCCGGTGTAAGAATAAGGATATGGTTTGTATGAGAACACAAAAGAAATCAATTGACCAGATTAGAGCCAATAGTTCATTACCCGTCTCCTGTTGTGAGGACCTGTTTATATAGGCACGGGTGAATGAGTCCTAGCTTGTTAGAGAAGCTAGGATGCCCGTGTTGATGTAGGACTCGCATTCCTTGGAGATAGACCCCAGATAAAGATGGATGATGTCCTGTTATCTGGCATAAGAGGTATCCTTGCTTAGATAAGGATCTTCGCTGTTAGAGTTGTAATCAAACTCTGTAAGAGGCTTCCCAACGATAATGGGAGGTTTCTGATGTAATTCGGCCCATCATCCAACTCGGCTCGTCATAGAGGCCGGCCAGGGATTGGGCTTCTCGGGCTCAGCCTAGGCAAGGACTGCCTGCTCGGCCTTACTGATATCAGCCTATAGCCATGGGCTTCTCGTGAGTGGGCCTCTCGATATAGGTCTGTTAGGTATGTGGGCCCAGAGTGTCTGGGTTCCGTTTAACCAAGTCGGTTTATGTCGTTCAGTGGCCCCCGAGTTTCTATCTCGGCATGCCGAGTAGGAACTGTGCCCCTTGTGCTTGCTCTGTGCTGCATTTATTGTTGATTTGGTAGCCAGCCGCCAAAATCCTTACTTGGATATGCTGACCTCATCATAATTTATTGCAGGAGAAATCATTACTCCTCTTGGAGAGTGGTATACATTAATTGTGCCTTCCTCATTACCGAAGTAAGTATTACACCCTCTCATATTCTGGGGTGATATAAGGTCTGCTTCTTGATATCCCTTTCCTCCAAATTTCTTCTTTCTTTGAAACCCTTCAAGAAATCTTCTCATGGCTCCCAAAAGGGTTTATGACGATGCCTTCCCCAAAGAGGTTAGTACTGAATCAGAAGATCGAACCGAGAACTATGATTCTTGGAGCAGCGACGACTACATGTTTCCACCCAAGAAACGTTCCTCTTTTCCGGCGGAAGAAACTCCGTCCGATAGTAATGGTGAATACTCAGAGCCAGACCCTGTCGATGAATTTTCCGACGACTCTAGTGCAGAAGGGTCAAAGGATGAAGATGGGGATGATGATGAAGATGATGAAGATGATGATGAAGACGACCTAGAACCCCTCATTATTGATGAATATGGGTACGATGGAGATGATGAGTGAGAAAAAGAAGGCAATGAAGAACAAGATCAAGATTGCGATCTTTCTTGAGTCTTGAAATTAACATGATCTAGTAGCTTTTCTTTTGACTTTGTGAAGGTCAAGCCCCCGACCTCATTGTGGGGGTCATTTTTTGTACATCTATATCAATGAAACCAGCTTTTGCGTTTTTAGCCTTTGCTTTGTTCAGAATATTTGTCTATGTGATGCTTTGATGACTTTTGGCTTACTGCACTTTTTGTTTCAGGTCTGTATTAACACAACTTGACTCTGGATGTTGATCTTCAACGAATGCCGATCACTTGGTTAAGTCGGTGTTAGTTACCCTTGTTAATAGTCTTTCCAAGTTTTGGTCTGGTCTTGATTAAAGCCGGGGTGCCGTTATGCTCACGTCGGTCTTGTGCTGGTAACCTCTCGGCCATTCACCACTCCCTAGACTCATGATGTCATGAAATGGTGATGTCACTGACATTGGGCGGCGGCGAGTGAGTGATAAGACGTCTGCTTTATGAGAGAACCACTAGCCTTAATTGTAGGCAATGATGGTTTAGTGTGGTGACGTGTATAATCCTCTATTTGTCACGAGATTTTCGCGAGATTTTGGATGAGCGGGAGTCAATTTCTAGGACTATTAATTGACCCACGAATTTCAAACGATTGAAATCCCTAAACCCCCTTTTTACCTTTTTACTTGAACCGTCAAAGCTCTCACGCTAGTGTTCATCCGCCAGACAATCAGCCGGCGATCCGGAGACACTGTTCGATTTCGGTTGGCGCTCACCGGCGACTCAGAATTCCTTTCCTTTTTCGCTCACATTTCGCCCTTTTTCGCTCGAAGCATCTAACCAGGTATCCCACTATCTCTTTCGCCTTTCTATTTCTCTTTGTTACTCCCCATTTGCTCCGACAATTCTTGCCTCACGCTATTCCGGTGCGGGTATGTCTATTGATGACTTTCTGCTGGCTCGCTTGGGCATTCACAGAACCAACCGTAGGATTTATCGGAGGATCGACGGCCCTTGGTTTTTAGTGCCTTTAGGTAAAGTTAGAGATTTTCTTGTAGCGCATAGGGCGTTTGCCGGAATTGTAGAATGGCCGGTTGACAGTCGTCGCTTTGATCGTTTAGGAGTGATGAACCCCAACCTAATGATTGTTTCATCTTTGCCTGACCTTCTGACCCACATTGCCTCCCTTATATACTGTCTGAAGACGGGGTTCTCCCCCCGGCTTCAATGAATGGGGAGAGGGGGGTAAATGCAGCTCCTATCTTGATTTCTGATGTTAACCTCCCTCTTTCCTCTGCATCTATGTCGGGGGAGAGCACTTCTGCCAGAATAGTTGATCAATTCCGAGACGATGTTCGCGAGGGGGGCAGAGGTCGAGGCCGTAGGAACCTTGGCCGTAGGGGGAATACTGCAGGCCCTTCCAAACCAAAACAACCCAAGGCCGGGGCCGAGATGATAACTTATTTATATGATAGCTGCAGGATCTCTCGTGAGGATTATGACTTAGTGTATCAGCGTGCTTCCGCCCATACCACTAATGAGGAAAGGGCAGCCTTTTATCTGAACCCTACTGAAGTGGCCTTGTTTTTTAAGCAGTTTGAGTTAGGACTACGCCTACCCCTTGATCCCTTTATTTGTGAATTCCTGGAGGACTGGCAGGCTGTTCCGGCTATGCTAGGTGCTAATGCCGTTAGATATCTCACTTCTTTCATAGTTCACTGCCGTAGCTTGTGCTTCGAGCCGTGTCCTTGGGCCTTCTACCAATTCTTTGAAGGTAGCTTTAATGAGACCACTCAGGTTCTGACTCTGAGGAGTAGGCAGAGGCGCCCCAAGATTATCGCTCCTATCTCGAGCTCGGTGAGCAAGGTGTCGGGCTGGAATAACCATGTCATTAAAGTCGAGAGCCGTCTTGGCTGGGAATTCCCCATTCCAAACCACACCCCTGTGGCGCCAGAGTCTTGCTACAAAGCTCCCTGGAGCGACGCTTTAGTCTAACGGTTAACTGAGTTCACTTCAGTTCAGCAGCTGGAATGGTCAGCATTGGAGACCAATCATGGCTATTACGTCCAGGTTGGTGTGATGCCGGGGCCGTGGGCTGGTGTTGAGACGATGGTGACCGTTAATAGGGGTAGCCGATTTCCTGATTGGGTTGTTCATCCCAACTTTGTCTTTTATCGGGACTGTGGGGTGTGTCAGACTCAAGACGAGCTGTGCTTGAAAGTTAGGGAAGTCGTAGGATGTATGCTTTCTAACCCTTTTTCATTGCATTGATTTGTCATTTAGTCCTCATCTTATAATCTTGCTCCCATTATTTTCTTGTAGATTTGACCATGGAAGAGGAGAGGGAGCTGGCGCAAGCGTACTCATCTGATCCTAACAGACTTCTGAAGAGGAGGAGATTGAAGTCAAAAACTTCTGGCCGCACAAGGAGGCATGCCGACATGGGAGTTTGGCAGGAGGCTTTGTCTGTCAAAGATGCTGGTCCTCTGCCCACTATTGATGTTGCTGCGGGGGAACGAGATATTGTACCGGTAGGCGACGCCGCGGCCGCGGCGGGTACTTCCATGCCGGACCAGGCCGAGGACGCCGTTTTTTAAGAGGCAGGGGAAGCGGATGGCGGTGATCTGCTTGGTGAGAAAAAGGCTAGGGACGGTGGTGATGACTTGTCAGAGGAGCCCTCTCCCAAAAGGCCTTCCTCCACTGTTCCACCCACTGACACCCCGTTTTCTTTTTCCTCGGAGGAGACTGATGCTTTAATAGCGGATTTTTCAGACGTTCGTCCCTTGAAGAGCCTTGATGTTACTGTCCGGCAAGGTCCTATGCTGAGACTTGGCCGTCCAATTCTGGAGCGAGCTTTTGATGCCGATCTTCTACGGGGTTTGGATTCCATGCCGCCCATGTACGCCCATATGGCAGAACGCAAAGGGCTCATCATTGCCGAGGTACTTGTATTAACTTGTTTATTTTTTGATTGATCTCCATTTTTGCAATTGATTTCAATTTCCTCGTTCAGCTTTCTACTCTTTCCAAACATGAGGCGGCGCAATGGGCTGGAGTGGGCAAGAAGATGGCCGACTTGGAAGGCAAGGCATCCCGTTCTCAAGTGAAGCTAGGCCAAACCGTGGAGTTGGTCAATAGAGCCCGCGAGAGTGCTAAACTGGCTCATGCCGAGAGGGTTAAAGCTGTTAGGGATGCTGAGGCCGAGGTAGAGAAACTGAAGGCAGCTGCTAGTCGGTTTGAAGAAGAGGCTAAGTCACTTCGGGATGAGCTTGAGAGAGAAAGAGAGAATACTGCTCTTCTGGCTAGGGAGAAGGAGGAGATAGAGATCAAGTTCCAGCAGCTGGAGGAGAGCATTCCGGCGAAGGAGAAAGCCGCTGTAATGAACTTTCAACACACCGTTATGCCATCGATTATTGATGATCAAGTTAAGTCCACTTATGTTGACGGCTACACACACGCAGATCGCCAATTCCAGATAGATCCCGAAGTGAATGTTCCTGTTGAGAAGTGGGCCCGTCTCTTACTGAATGACGCTTATGGTGTAGAAGCCCGTGCAGCACATTCTCTGATCCTTTATTCCGATAATACCCTTAGGTTGATCGCTCGGCAGGATGAGGTCGAGGGAAGGCCTGTCTGGCACGCTCCTCCTGTTGATCCCAACAATTTTTATGCTTTGGTGTAGCGTTTTCAGGAAGAGCTAGGTTCGGACGAAGAGGAGGAAGAGGAAGATGATGAGGAGCAGCAGGCTCCGTGATACTCAATATTTGCCACGGGAGAGGTTTTGGCTAGTGGGGCTCGTTGATACAATGTTTGTTTTATCGTTGTAAGCCGGTTTGGCTTGAAACAATTTGTTTTTTGTGTAGTATTTATACGCCGGGGCCTAGCGTAGTCTGGGGGGCGTAAACACTTTTCTTTTGTAAGGATTTGTTTACCTTGATGCGAGGTGTAAACCCGTTTTCTCAACCGTTAGGTAGTCAGGTGTTATCTTATTCGATCAGGTTATTTTATCTCGGTTTGAGACATCGACACTGTCATGAGATGTGCCAATCGGGTTAGGCTGCGACGCAGGCCGTGGTCATTCACCGTTATGGCCGTGATGAGCGTTAGGAGCTCGGTTTGTGAGAAATCATTCTTGGTTAGTCTTAAATTGTCGTGGGAACTAGATGTATTAATCTTAACCCAAATTTGAGAGCATTAACCGGCAGAGTTAGGTTTTGAATGTCTTGAGTTGTGACGTTTACGTCTGTGATCTCGTCATTGTATAGTCTGTCATGCCTCTTTGGGGCTGGACCGTAATGAGCCGGGATCGGAATGCCCACATAGGCTTATATGTTCAGGCTGAGGTGATCTGCAGTTGAGCTCTGACGAACATCTAGTGCTCGGTTTTGATACGCGGGAGAACTAGCATTCGAGATTAGATTCAAATCGTCAGGAGTTTACTATCCAAATTTGAGTCTAACCGTTAGGACCAGCTCAAGTCGTCTTATGTGCTAGTTAGAACTAGGCTTTAGAAGTTATGCATAAGTGTGCTCGTCAACTTCGTTAGGGTGCTAGTTATTGAAACTAGGCTTTAGAAGTCATGCTTTAAGTGTGCTCATCGACTTCGTTAGGTAATCTCGACATTGAAATAACGCTAAGACCGTGTTATGTACTATAATCAAAGCTTGATGTAAATAAAATAAAGGAAATTTTATTGATGAAATCAAACTAAGAAACAACTGGATATCAACTATAGAATCTAAGATCGAAAATCTAATAAAAAGAATAAATATCTAACCGAGGTGCTACTGATAGTACTTTGTCAAATGATCGGAATGCCATGGGTGTTTAAGCTCTTTTCCTTCCGGAGTTTTGAGCATGTAGGTTCCTTCCCGTATAATGTGGGTGATGATGTAAGGGCCTTCCCAGTTTGGCGAGAGCTTATTCTGTTGTGCCTTCAAGTGTGTCGACTCAATTTTTCTGAGTACCTAGTCACCGACTTCAAAGGTTCTCTTTTTCACTTTGCTGTCATGGTAGGCCTTGGTTCTTTGCTTGTAATTGATCATTCTGAGTTGGGCAGCTAGCCTTTTTTCGTCGACAAGGTCCAGGTCCAATAGTCGGTTGTTTTCATTAACGACCTCGTCATAGTTGGTTACTCTGAAAGTCGGCAAGGCTATCTCGGCTGGTGCCATTGCTTCTGAACCGTAAGTCATAGCAAAGGGTGTCTACCCAGTTGGCCCCCGAGTGGTTGTACGGACGGCCCATAAAGCTAGGGGGAGTTCGTCCAGCCACTTTCCTTGACTGCCTTCTAAGTTCTTGGTGAGTGCTCTCAAGACAAGTTTGTTGGCGGCCTCGGCTTATCCATTGCCTTGAGGGTGGCTGACTGACGACTTCTTGTGCTTGACTCCCAACCTATTCATTTCCTCAGTGAATGCATTAGAGAATTGTAGGCCGTTGTCTGTCACTATAGTGTGGGGCATGCCAAACCGACACCATATGTAATCATGGATAAAGTTGATGGCGTTCTCTTCAGTGATTTTTGCTAGTGGCTTCGCCTCTACCCACTTGGTGAAGTAGTCGACTGCCACAATTACATATTTGTTGCTCCCTTTGGCTAGTGGGAAGGGTCCAATGATGTCGACTCCCCACATGTCGAATGGCCATGTCGGTATGACCAAGCTTTGCTCTACGGCAGGTACTTTGGGTAAGTCGGAGTATCGTTGACATTTGTCACACTTCTTTACATAGGCTTGGGCATCCTCCCTTATATTTGGCCAATAGTAGCCAAGTGTGATGATCTTGTCGGCAAGGGTTCTGGCCCCCGGGTGTCCCACGCAAACTCCCCCATGTACCTCGGCGAGGAGTTTCTCGGTGCTTTTTGGCGCAACACATCTAAGGAGAGGTCTGGAGAATGACCTTCTGTACAGGATGCCATTCCAGACTATGTATCTTGCCGTCTTCTTTTTGATTGACTTGGCCTCTAACTCGTCTTCAGGAAGCTTTCCCTTCTCCAAGTAGTCTTTGTAGTTGTCGATCCATGTCCTTTCCTCATCATCCAGGAGCAAGATCTCCAGTCTTTCATAAGCAGGCTGGTCGGCATAAATGATTAAGGGATCTGAGTCTTCAGCTGTTGCCATCTTTGAAAGCAGGTCGGCTTCCAGGTTGTATTCTCTACCAACTTGCCGTATATCCCAGAACTCAAAGTTCTTGGTCAGGTTTAGGACAAGATCTTTGTACTTGGTCAGCATGTGGTTTTCGGTGTTGTATTCTCCTTTAACTTGATTCACCACCAGTTGGGAGTCGCTGTATGCTACCAATCTCGTTGCACCAAAGAACTTGGCTCTTTCAAGTCCCAGGATTAGGGCTTCATATTCAGCTTGATTATTTGAGGCAGGGAACTTGAACGTGATAAAATCACGTGCAACATGCTCGCCGGCAGGGCTAGTCAAGTAGACTCCGGCGCCACTTCTACCTTAGGTAGTTGACCCGTCGGTGTATAGGACCCAACAGTTGGGAGGTAACTCTTCCAAGGGCTCTCTATCCATAGGGAACTTCCTCTTTCGGATGGTCGGCATGTGTTCACTCGTGAAGGCGGTCTCGACCAAGAAGTCGGCAAGAGGTTGGGCCAGAAGAGTCTTCCTCGGCTTGTAGGTTATGTCGAATTCGGTCAGTTCGATCGACCAGTTAAGTAGGCGTCCTGAGCTGTCCATCTTGTGAAGTATTTTTCTAAGAGGAGCATCGGTATAGACCGTGATTGGATGAGCCGAGAAGTAGGCTCGTAATTTTCTAGCCGCAATTACCAAGGCATAAGAAATTTTCTCGGCATTGAAGTACCTGTCTGACAGTGCCTTGCTGACGTAGTAGACCGGCTTCTGGATGCCGCTTTCTTGTCTAACGAGTACAGCTACCACGGCTCGGTCGGTCGCTGCTAAGAAGACGTACAATGTCTCTCCTATGACCGGGCTGCTGAGTAGACGTGGAGAGCTGAGGTAATCTTTCAGTTGCTGGAACGAGGACGAGAACTCAGGCGTCCAAGCAAAATCATTCGTTCCCTTCAAGGCTCTAAAAAAGGGGAGGGATTTTTCTGCCGATTTGGCGATAAACCTGCCGAGTGCCGCTACTCTTCCGTTCAACCTTTGAACATCTTTGATACAAATCGGCTCCCTCATGTCAATCAAGGCTTGGATCTTTTCTGGATTAGCCTCGATGCCTCGCTGAGAAACCATGAAACCTAGAAACTTGCCCGCGGTAACCCCGAAAACGCACTTGCTAGGGTTGAGCTTCATATCGTTAGCTTTCAAGTTGTCAATGGTCTCTTTCAGATCTGGTACATGGCTGCCAATCTTGGTCTTGATCACCATGTCATCAATGTAGGCCTCCATATTCCGGCCTATCTGAGATTTGAAGACCTTGTTCACCATCCTCTGATACGTGGCTCCTGCATTCTTTAGGCCGAAAGGCATCATGACATATGTTGGAATTATGCTCTAGGCCCTTGAGAAAGGCCTTACGTTACATCATGTTCTCATTTGTTATGGAGATAACAACCTTGGGTTATTATATGTTTTACATGTTTATTATAATAATCCCCGTCCCTAGTACTTATGAAGAACTAGTATAAGTTTAATTGATGATCATGTGATGATCATGTGTATATGATACAGATTAAGCTTATGGGTACTTGTTGGTGAACATGTACTGGACATGACCCACTTATGAGATTTATGTCATGGTCAAATGTCATAATTAAATCTCATAATAGTTATATCGTTGATATCCTTAGACCTGAGATTATTACAGTCTTCCACATGATGAACATTATGTTTGACGTACTCAAACGTCACCCCTAACCGGGTGGTTATAAAGGCTACGATTGGCATAATCGGATTCATGTAGGGAAAGGTAATAAGTCAAGATGGAATTTGTCCCTCTCTCAAGAGAGATATCGGCTTGGGCCTCTCGTAGAGTGAGATTGATGAAATGAGTGGCCGCGCTCAAATGAATTGATGAGATCAATACCATTTGCTCATTATCAATCTACTCAAGATCGAGAAAGCATTGAACAATATAAGTTGACATGGACCATGACTTATGTTCAATATGATATCGTGAGACAAAAGGATTGTGATATATTCTATTGAGGATTACGAACTTCTTTAAGTTATATTAATTGGGTAGTCATGATGGCTTGCTAGAGTCCGCTCATGATTTATGAGTTTGACCTTGGTTGGACTCATTGCCAACTTAATATAATCCTATGGGGTCACACACAAAAGAACGAATTGTTTAAAAAGGCTAAAAATGACTTTTTGCTGGTGCTCGACCGAGCACCTCAAAGGACTCGGCCGAGCATGAGAAACAGAAAGTTTTGACACAGAGGTGCTCGGCCGAGCACCTTATAAGACTCGGCCGAGCAGGCCCTGTTTGGGCCCAAAATCTGATTTCGTGTTTTGACGGGTTTTGACCTATTTCTCCTAAAAGGTTTAGGACTAATGAGTTTAAATACCTCTCTCTTAACCCTAATCATTATGGATTGATATTGTATCATTATTGGTAGCCTTCATGTGTTTGAGAAACATATTTTTGAGTTTAGATTGAGAATCAAAAGCTCAAGAACACCAATAAATCATATAGCCTTTGAAGATTAGAAAAGCGTGTTTTCTAATGGGTCTAGCAATCCAGATCTAGAATCGTTCTAGATATTCGTTCGCGTGTGGATAAACATAGAGGGCGTTGGCATCAATTCCTTCAAAGTTCGTGATCCAAGTGTTGCGGTCGTTCCTGCGTTCGTGATTCGAAGAAGCGCGAAGAACAAAGATTGAAGATCTCAGAATTTTAAAGCTCCGTCACAGTTAGTGTTCTAAATTCATCCTCGTATTAATTTAATCAACGTGATCGGATCTAGGCTTTTGGGTTTTAATTCCGCTGCGCATGTTTGCTCAAAACCCAACAGTGGTATCAGAGCCCCGTTCATCATGATTATTTTAATAATATCATGTTAATAATATAATTGGATTATATGTGTTGGCATGTTATTTGATTTTGGATTCTTGATGTTTATGTGATATGAATTTTATGTATATATATGTGATATATGGAGATCATAAAATCGCACCGTTTAAATACGTTATGTGGGATTTTAAATTGCAATAATAATTTGATTATTATGTTCCTTATGATTATCAAAAATTAATTGGATTGATTTGTTGATGATCTTTGATTCATGAATAAATCGTTTATTCAAGGCTTTGATGAACATGATGATTTGATCATCATGAACATCAAACCCTAATTGAATCGGGAAAGCAATTTGAGAATTGAAATTCGAAAAATCTGTTCTGATCATGGTGCTCGGCCGAGCAGTCCTTAAGACTCGGCCGAGCAGATTGAATCAGAATGTACAGATTCTAGAACACAAAGATGGTCGGCCGAGCACCTCAAAGGACTCGGCCGAGCAGAAGGATTTTGGACAGAATTTGTTTTTCAGATGGCTGGTTTTAGAAACCGTGTTTCCTGAAATTAAGGCATGTTCGAAATCACTTTGGATTGAACTTGTTTCTCAGATGGCTGGTTTGAGAAACCGTGTTACCTGAAAACAAATTTCAAGGTCAAAGTAATAAATTGATGGGACAAAAGAATTTAGAATCGAGTTACTTTATGTAAGGGATTGTGGATGCCTTCTGGCTTAGTTTCGACCTTACATAGTTGTTTCTTCTAGTTTCTAAATTTGGTACGGGATTGTGGATGCCTTATGGCTTAGTTTCGACCATACAATCGTGCTCTCAATAATGTGTTAAAGAATTTATCCCCATAAATCAATCACATGAAATCTTAATTTAATTAATGAGATTAGTTAAATTATTAACTGTTGCTTTATGTGTTTATATTATGTGACTATAAACATTTACCATGCTATATGTTGTGAACCTTCTTTAAAATTTAAGTTCCATGCCAGTCCATGATTAAAACACTTGTGAGTACGTGGGTAGTTTTGTGTGGGCTCTGCCAAAGCGAGGTGCATTGATTCTATCCATTTATGAGCAAGTGAGGAAAGAGTGATTCCTATACGTTTAAAATGGTTTGACTTAATTAGGCTATCAAAAGACAAAGTTTTGGGCCTAAGGCACAGATGAGATTAAAACATGTTAGATATACGATATCTACAATCTCATAAAAGATCTAAGAGTCATATATGATATGATTGACAAGGAGTTGTCTACCTAATTAATTTAATTTTGAGCAGTATCGCCAAAGCGGACTTGAAATTAAATTAAAGAAGGATCTTAGCCCATTCAAATTATATTATACATTGGATGTATATGAAGGTTATATAATTTAGTGGGAGTATTTATGAAATACAATCTATATATCTCTTAAATGACTGGTATGAAATATAGGTGTATATTTATTTGCATATTTGTGTAGAATATTTTCTTAAACTTTAATTATATTTATTACTGCGATCTGTTCTTCAGAATGGAAATTATTCATGAGCTTAAGAATTGTTCTAAAGCAAGAATGGAAATTATACATTCTTAATAATCCTGAGTAACCTAAATTTCAATATTAATTTGATTAATATGTTCCGTAGGATCATCAAAATTTAATTTGATTAACTTGTTGATGATCTTAGATTCATGAATAAATTGTTTATTCTTGGTTTTGATAATCATGGTGATTTGATCACCATGAGCACCAAATCCTAAATTAATCAAGAAATGCAATTATAGGATAAATTTGGAAATTTAAAATCTACCGCTTCTAAGATAAATATTTTGAGTTGAATTTAATTATCAGATGATTGGTTTCAGAAACCATGTTTCCTGAAATTAAATGTCTGTTGGTAGTGGTGCCCTAGGCACGTTTAATAAACGTTGTAATTGTTATCATTTATTTCATATCAATAAAAGAGATGTTTTGATTATTATTGTTGTTCATGTTTACTTATAATAATCCCCGTCCCTAGTACTTATTAAGCACTAGTATAAAGGCTAAATGATCATGAGATGATCATGTTAGATTTATGGGTACTTGTTTGGAACAAGGTACTGGACATGACCCGCTCTATGAGATTTATGTCATGGTCTATGTCGTACATATATCTCATATTAGTTATGTCATTTGAATCCTTAGACATGAAGTTATTATAGTCTTCCACTTGATGAACATTGTGTTTGACATATTCAAACGCTACCTTAACACGGTAGTTATAAAGGGTATGATTGGCATAATCGGATTCCCGTTGGGAAGAATAATAAGCTAAATGAATTTGTCCCTCCACGGAGAGATGTCAAGCTTGGGCCTCTCGTAGGAATGATGTTGATGAAATGTTCGGCCGGACTCAAATGAATTGATTGGATCAATGTCATTTGGATTATCAACATATTCGGAATCGAGAAAGTATTGAACAAAACAAGTTGACTGTTTGACCATGACTTGTGTTCAATGACATCATGGACAAAGGGATTGTGACATATTCTAAAGGAATGCGAACTTGTATCTAGTTATACTATTTGGGTAGATATGACGGTTTGCTAGAACCTAATCATATCTTATGGGATCACGTTTGAGCTCATTACCAACTTAGTATAATCCTAGAGGGTCACACACAATAGAACGAATCTTTAAAAGGACTACATTGGAATTTTGGAAATTCTGGACTTTCTGAGAAGTGGGCGACCGCACATAATGGATTGGGCGGCCGCACACTTATTTCAGTTTTTGTACCAGTTTTGTTTCAGAATATTGTGCGACCGCACAGATGGTTTTGGGCGGCCGCACAGTGATGTCGGGTGGCAGATTCCTAATTTGATTAGGAAACGAATTTTGGACGGATTTTGACACAAGTTTCCTATTTGGAATAGGTCATACTTGTGTATAAAAGATCAAATTCGGCCAGCACTCAAAGGCAATGATTTTGTGAGTCTCAAAGAGTTTGAGAGAGGGTTTATTTGTTCCAAGACATTCTTGGTTGAGGAACAAAATAATACACAAAATAAATTCCATATAGTTCTTTTGATTGTGAAAAGTGTTTCACAATTTGGTCTAGCAACCAAGATCAAAGAAGCCCCTTTGATATTCGTTCGAAGTGTGGATACCGCTAGAGGGTGAAAGTCATCATCTTCAAAGTTCGTGTTCAAGCCTTGTGATCGTGATCAAGTCTTCAAGTTTCTCCACAAAAGACCAAGAGAATTTGATAGCCATCAAGGGTTAGTTTATTCCTTATTCTTATGTTGTATTTGATTTAATCATATGAACGGATCCATGGCTTTGGGTTTCAAAATTTTAAATGCTAAATTCCGCTGCGCATGTTTGATCGAAACCCAACAATGTCAAGTTCAAGATTAATCTGGGATTGAATCTAATTTCAGACGGCTGGTTTGCGAAACCAAGTTTCCTGAAAAGTGATGTCAATTAAGAATTCAGATAAACTAAAATTAGAATCTTGAATTGTTCTTGATTGCTGAAGTTAGTCGAATTGATGAGACATTGGTTTGTGCTCTCAATATCTGAACTATCATGCGGAAAGATGATGACCTAAATCGAAAATTCGATTTTGACTTTATGATTTTCTAAAAGGAAGGATTAAAAGCTAAAGGTAAGACAAACGTTGTCAAACCTAAAGGAAATAAATGTGGCTAAAATTATGACTCTGAATAATGCAATTTGGTGATGTGGCAATTTGATTGACCATTTAAAATTGCAATCAAAATTTTGGATGATCAATAAAAGGTGAATGGTAGTGAGACAACCACAAAGGATATTTATGCTATAAAATTAATCTTTCTAATTTTAATCATTGGGTATTGGATACCGGATTGGATCCCACATTTGTATAAATGTGCAACAATTAATAAAAAGAAAGACTACTTGTAAAAGGTAAAGTTAATCTGCGAATGATAATGATGCAAGAGTTGCAACATTGTTCGTGGAACACTTATGAAGTGGCTTCGGTCATTAAGTAGAAAGTATTATTTTGCTATAAGATAATGAAGGATATTTATTTCTTATTTGGAATAAGAAAGAGCTTTATTTATTATGATTTGCTTTATCGTATTGTTAAATCATATAAATAAATCTCATATCCTAAATCTTGAAGAACAAAATAATAAATAAGACTATAACATAAATAATTAAATTCTCAAGGCATTATTGTTTTGATCAAATAAATGAGAAACGCATATCTAAAATTCCATGGGACGGAGTTTTAAAGTCATACGATTTTGAATCATATGATTTATGCAAATCTTATTTACTTGGATTAAGACAACTTTTACTAGGAGTAGTAAAAGGCTGATATCTTATTAGACCTAATACATGTCGATGTATATGGTTTATTAAGTAGCAATGCTAAAAGAGGATTTTGGTAACTTGGCAAAATTATTCAGAAATCCCGATTCGATCGTGATAATGAATAATTGAACCAAGAATTTAACAATCATCTTTAGGTTGTGAAATTGTTTCACAAATTAACTCCACCGAGAACACCATTTAGAATGATGTGTCTACGTGGAGGTGTAGAACCTTATTGGATATGGTTCATTAGATGATAAAGTCAAATTGATCTTCCATTATTTATTTTGGGGTTATGTTTTGGAAACCGCTATAATTACACTAATTTGAGTTCCATTAAAATAGGTTCAAATGTACCATATGTGATATGGAATGAAAGAAAACTTGGTTTGTCTTTCATAAAGATTTAAGATGGTGAGACTTTTTGCGAAAAGACTTGTTTGGAACAAGCTCACACTTAAATCTAATAAATGTATTTTCATGGGATATCCCAAGGAAACTTGAGGATATTATTTTACTTCTAAGAAACAAATTGTTTGTTGCTTGTAATGGTACTTTTCTAGGTAAATTGTTTATCTCTAAAAGAATCAGTGGGAGTAAAATATATCTCGAATGGTTTGAGACCTAGAAGATAACATAGAACCTTAGATGGAAGTTGAATGAACTTTCACAAGGAGTTGTGGAAATTCGTTCAAATTACACAAGTTAATTGCATATATGATAGGATACAATCTATAATGAGAAATATTGGATTTCTTATTAAAGAAAGTATAAGAGGTAAAGTTCTTTGAGAATGATATATTTACTTCCTATCAAAATGCAATGTCCGTTCCATTTTAAGATTAATGGCCTGGAGTCATAAAATCTAAAAGGCAATCCATGTATATTAATCAAGTTTGGAACTTGATCTTTCTAACCTAAGGTGTAAAAACCAAAGGATGGAATCAAGTTTTCTTGGAGAAAACTAACATGGGTAGCAAAGGAACATACTAATTAAGCAAGATTAAATGTGAAAAGGTTGACTCATATTTCGACTATGATAAAACTTTCTCACTTGAAGTCATGCTTTAAGTTATTAGAATTCTCATTGTCATATCTTCATATTTGGAATATGAAATTTGACAAATGGATATCAAAACAGCGTTTCTTAACGGGAACTCACTTAAGGATGTATTGGATACAACCTGAAAGTTTTGATAGTCTAGAAATTCTAATAAAGTATGTATGTCGCGGAAATCCATGAGATGGATTGAAGCAAGCTTCTTGGAGTTGAAACAATCATTTTGATGGAGCGTTCAAATCGTTTGAAATTCATCAATAATGAGACTTGTGTTTGCTAAGAAATTAGTGGGAGCATAGTCTAATTCCTAGTCTTAAATATATGTCTAACATATAGTTCATTTGAAAGAGTTTCTTAATGAAAGGACTTAGGAATAAGCCGCTTATATCCTTGAAATTAATATCTATTGATATTAATCTAGGAAGTTGATTGGTTTGTATTAAAGTACTTATGGAGACAATGTACTGAATTGTTCAGTATGCAAGACTCTTGGAGAAGAACTTGCGAAGTTGTCTAATGACAGTGTTCTTGGCAAGACTTAGTCTTAGTGGAAGACTAATGAGCAAGAATACATTATTAGGATTCCATATGCTTCGGCAATTGGATCTATCATGAATGTCATATTATGTACTTAGACGGTATAACTCGTATACTTGGAGTATGATGAGAACATACTAATCGTATCCTAGTGAAAGTCATTAGATAACGGTCAAGTATATCCTTATGTACTTGAGAAGAACTAAGGATGTATTTTTGATGTTTGTTGGAATGGGAGATGATCTAGTAAATAGTTACGTAGATGCATGCTTCCACATCAACAAGAGTAATTGAAAATCGCAGTATAAACATATGTTTAAAAGGGTGCTATTAGTTGGAATAGTTCCAAGCAAATACACTATAAATATTCTACGAATAAAATTGAGTATTTGGTTACAAGAGTTGTAACTAAGGGAATTGTTTGAATATAGATGTTATTAGTAAAAAAAAAAAAAAAAAAGCTAGAAATAGTTTCTAGTAATACTAATCATATGGACCTTTGTTGTGAAATAACGGTTATTGCACAAGCTAAGGTGCCAAGGGATCATCTATGATCCAAACACGCACTCAGACGTTTCCATCTCTACGAGAAATCGTTGACATGGGAGATGTCAAAATATGCAAAAATGCCTTATGATGATAACAAGGATAATTATCTTACATGTGCTCACTTGCAAAAATGATGAAGATCATAACTTAGCTCAATGGGTATTGGATACACGTTGATTGGGCCTAGTTCAAGTGGGAGATTGTTGGAATTATGCTCTAGGCCCTTAAGAAAGGCCTTACGTTACATCATGTTCTCATTTGTTATGGAGATAACAACCTTGGGTTATTATATGTTTTACATGTTTATTATAATAATCCCCGTCCCTAGTACTTATGAAGAACTAGTATAAGTTTAATTGATGATCATGTGATGATCATGTGTATATGATACAGATTAAGCTTATGGGTACTTGTTGGTGAACATGTACTGGACATGACCCACCTATGAGATTTATGTCATGGTCAAATGTCATAATTAAATCTCATAATAGTTATATCATTGATATCCTTAGACCTGAGATTATTACAGTCTTCCACATGATGAACATTATGTTTGACGTACTCAAACGTCACCCCTAACCGGGTGGTTATAAAGGCTACGATTGGCATAATCGGATTCATGTAGGGAAAGGTAATAAGTCAAGATGGAATTTGTCCCTCTCTCAAGAGAGATATCGGCTTGGGCCTCTCGTAGAGTGAGATTGATGAAATGCGTGGCCGCGCTCCATTTGCTCATTATCAATCTACTCAAGATCGAGAAAGCATTGAACAATATAAGTTGACATGGACCATGACTTATGTTCAATATGATATCGTGAGACAAAAGGATTGTGATATATTCTATTGAGGATTACGAACTTCTTTAAGTTATATTAATTGGGTAGTCATGATGGCTTGCTAGAGTCCGCTCATGATTTATGAGTTTGACCTTGGTTAGACTCATTGCCAACTTAATATAATCCTATGGGGTCACACACAAAAGAACGAATTGTTTAAAAAGGCTAAAAATGACATTTTGCTGGTGCTCGGCCGAGCACCTCAAAGGACTCGGCCGAGCATGAGAAACATAAAGTTTTGACGCAGAGGTGCTCGGCTGAGCACCTTATAAGACTCGGCTGAGCAGGCCCTGTTTGGGCCCAAAATCTGATTTCGTGTTTTGACGGGTTTTGACCTATTTCTCCTAAAAGGTTTAGGACTAATGAGTTTAAATACCTCTCTCTTAACCCTAATCATTATGGATTGATATTGTATCATTATTGGTAGCCTTCATGTGTTTGAGAAACATATTTTTGAGTTTAGATTGAGAATCAAAAGCTCAAGAACACCAATAAAATCATATAGCCTTTGAAGATTAGAAAAGCGTGTTTTCTAATGGGTCTAGCAATCCAGATCTAGAATCGTTCTAGATATTCGTTCGCGTGTGGATAAACATAGAGGGCGTTGGCATCAATTCCTTCAAAGTTCGTGATCCAAGTGTTGCGGTCGTTCCTGCGTTCATGATTCGAAGAAGCGCGAAGAACAAAGATTGAAGATCTCAGAATTTTAAAGCTCCGTCACAGTTAGTGTCTAAATTCATCCTCGTATTAATTTAATCATCGTGATCGGATCTAGGCTTTTGGGTTTTAATTCCGTTGCGCATGTTTGCTCAAAACCCAACAACATAGCAGTATATGCCGCCTGCAGCTTGAAAAGCAGTCCTCTCTATGTCGTCCTCGGCCATTTTGATTTGGTGGTAGCCGGAATAGGCGTCCAAGAAACTGAGGGTTTGATGGCCGGCGATAGAGTCTACGAGCTTGTCAATCCTGGGGAGGGGATAGCTATCTTTGGGACAGGCCTTGTTCAGGTCCGTAAAGTCCACGCACATCCTCCACTTGCCATTGTGCTTCTTTACCATGACGACGTTGGCAAGCCACTCGGGGTATGTTGCTTCTCTTATGATGCCGGATTTGAGGAGTTTGTCAACCTCGATCCCAATTGCTTTTTCTTTGTCGGTAGAGAAGACTCGTCTCGTTTGCTTGACCGGTTTGAAGAACTTGTCGACTTCCAGTTTGTGGAGAGCGACGGCTTCCTTTACTCCCATCATGTCATCTATCTTCCAGGAAAATACGTCCAAGTTGTTTTGGAGTAGGGAGATGAGCTCTTCTCGTTCTTGTTGGGAGAGTTGCTTCCCAATCTTGATTTTCTGATCTGGATAGTCTGGGTTGATGACGACCTCGTCTAACTGATCCACAGGTCTAAGTTCGGGGCCGTCCCTGAACTCCAGGGTCTCGACAATGATCTGCTTGACCTTTTCCTTGTCCTCCCCTTCCAGACTTAGGTTTTCCATGTCTAACAGTTTCTCGATCTCGGTTTCCATGTCGGTCGGCTGTGTGGCCCCTGAGCTTGGGACGATGGCGAGAGCCAAGTTACTCGGCTCGTCTGAAGCTGTGTTCATCGAGATGCAGCCGAAGCCGTCTAAGCCATAAGTAACCTCGGCTTTAGTTGGGACGTCGTTGTCAAGAATAACCCACTCTTCAGGTTCATCTTCAACAGTCGCCAATATAACACCGATATGTGGTGTCGAGGTTGTAACCGTGGTTGACTTTGAAACCGTGATTCTTTTATCTGGAGTATCAATCTCCATCTTGGCCTTTGCTTTCCTGGACTTCATCACATGTTCCAAAAAATCTCTAGGCGAGCCTGGGACACACCTAATTCCAGCCGGGGTGGGGAACTTCACCCTTTGGTGGGGGAGGGAGGCAACCAGACCCATCTTTCCTTGACTGGGTGCACCTAGGATAGCATGGTAATCACTGTCCAGATCCATGACTATGAAGGTGACCGTGGCCGAGGTTTTGTAGGGATGAGTGCCGATTTCCAAGAGTAAGTCGACGGTTCCTTTGGCATCGGCCTTATGATTAGTGAACCCTTCTAGCCTTCCATTATATGGGGTCAGGATTGTCTCAGGAGTTCCATCTCTTTAAAAATGCGATAGTATAGCACATCCTTGGCCGCTCCGGAGTCTATGAGGAGCCTGTCTGACTCACAATTATCAATGCGACCTGTAATGACCAATGGTCGTTCTCTCATCGCACGGTTTCCCGCCAACTCATTCGGAGAAAAACTGATCACTTCCTCCCTCTCATGGATCCAAGGAGGGATGTGGAAGACTTTACTTAGCTCATAAATCTGCTCCTTGAGTTTCTTATTTGATGGGATTTCCTCTCTGATCACGCCTATCAACCTGGCCCGAGGTGGCCTGTCTACCTGGTCATTATTTTTGTCTTCTTCCCTTGGGCGTTTATTGTCCTTAGCCATGAACTGATTGAGCTTGCCTTGATCGGCCCATTTCTGTAGAATCTTCTTCAGAGCAAAAACAGTTCTCGGTGTCGTGGCCGTTATCTCTGTGATAGTGTTAGTACCCGATCTGAAAATGAGTTTATTAGGGCTTTCCCAAATATACAAGGACTTTATAGGAATTAGAAACCTTGCAAAGACTTGTCCCGGATTCCCAAAAATAGCTCAATGTTCTAGAAAACATTAAATATGGACATTTAGGGTTGCCTTGTATGAACAGTAAAACCCTAGCTTGAATTTCAAGTCAGCGCGCAACGATGGCCACACGGCCACTTTCGCCGCCGCCCTCAATATTGGCCACGCGGCCACTTTCGCCGCCGCCCTCAATATTGGCCACGCGGCCACATCCGCTCCGGATGATCTGGACCGTCAGATCTCTCCATCAGTTTACTATATAAATCAATCTCAGCCTATTGGTTTGGGGGATCCGAATTTTAGAGCTTTCAAGTGACGATTTTGCTCCCAAATCAAGTCATTCAAGCCTCCAAAAACACTCTCAAGAATCCCAAGAAGATCCAAGGTTATTTCTTGCCAACAAAGGTAAGTTTTCTAACTTTTCTTCATGTTCTTGCATTATTTTTAATGTAGATCTTTAATATTCATATTCTTAATATGTTTATTCATGTGTTCTTCATAATATTCATATTCTTAATATGTTTATTCATGTGTTCTTCATAATATTCATGTTCCTAACATCTTTATTCATATTTTCTTCATGACATTCATATGTTCATAATATGTTCTTCGTGTTCATAGATTAAAACCTTATTTATGCTATATTTAGGGTTGTGATCTTCATAATTATATGTTATTTCATAGCCGATGATGATCGAGGGTTCATCAACCCGAGGATGATCTAGGAACTACTTCTAAATCCTAATCTTTAGGTAATTCCCCCCTCATTATGCATGATCCCGATTCTTCTGCCTATTCTAATTCTCTGCGAACTACGCTGACCTGAGCTTCTCACATTGAGAGGAACGTAGGCAATCTTCGGATCCGGTCTCAAACACTAACACACTACTAACACATTCATCATGATAGAAAGACCGATCATTCGGGCAATAGGAGTGATAACGTCCAATATTCTTCTCTTGTTGTAATTTGACCCCCGAACCCATTAAACATGCTTTTTCTAAATGTTTTGGCTATAACTAAAACGGCGTGGCGACTCTCATAATTTTAATGTTACTATGAATATTCTCAAATTCAAACAAACGTATTCACAGTGGCGACTCTGCTGGGGACTGCTTTGAAACTTTTTCAAACTTAGTGGGTCTAACTTTCGTCACATCATGATGCTTGCCATGTTTACACATGCACACACTTGCCATGTTTACACATGCACACACTTGCCATGTTTAGACATGCACACACCTGCCATGTTTACACATACACACACCTGCCATGTTAAACATTCACACACCTGCCATGTTTACACATGCACACACCTGCCATGTTTCTCCATGCACATACCTGCCATGTTTATACATGCACACACTTGCCATGTTTACATATGCACACACCTGCCATGTTTACACATGCACACACCTGCCATGTTTACACGTGCACACACCTGCCATGTTTACACATGCACGCTTGCCATGTTTTCACGTGCACCTCACACACACTTGCTATGTTTACACATGCACCTCACACACTTGCCATGTTTACACAGGCACCCTACACACACTTGCCATGTTTACACATGCACACACTTGCCCTGTTTATACATGCACCTCACATACTTGCCATGTTTACACATGCACCTGTGCACCCCGCAATGTTAATACTTGTACTTTGTTGATACTTGTACTTTGTATATACCTTGTATCCTTGTACCTTTGTTATTTTCCCCTTAGTATTAGGGTCAAACAAAACTCTGCTATGCTCCCTTGTACATTATTTTCCTTCTCCTGCATTGCATTGCGTAGCATCATTCAAACATTCAAAACTTCTCTCTTTTCTCCTTAAAAAGAATTAGTTTCTTGCCACACACTACCACTAGTCCGTGTCAGCACTGCACAGGTCCCTACTACCCGGAGTATTCGATGTGCAGGAATTTGTGCGCTACTGCCTCACATTTTTCGAGTCACTCGTCTACTCCACTCACCGTGTACGTTCCGCGAGCGGTGGGAACCTTTAACCTAACCCGTGTCAACCCACACATAGAGATTAGGACACTCCTCGGACCACCCATTTAGGATGTAAATAAATGCAAAACTTTTCGCAAAATAAAATGTGCATTGCATCTAGGCGACCTCTAAGGTCCATCGCTCATCCGTTGGGCCATCATTGCGATCCATTTGGGTCTACCCTTCACCTTCGACCGCCTAGGTCAACCTTCTCAACCTTTGACCGCCTAGGTCAACCTTCTCAACCTTTGACCCCCTAGGTCAACCCTTACCAACTTTTGACCTCCTAGGTCAACCTTATCCGCCTTTGACCCCTTAGGTCAACCTTTGACCTCCTAGGTCAACCTTTGACCGCCTAAGTCAACCTTCTCAACCTTTGACCCCCTAGGTCAACCTTTGACCGCCTAGGTCAACCCTCTGAACCTTTGACCTCCTAGGTCAACCTTTGACCCCCTAGGTCAACCTTATCAACCTTTGACCGCCTAGGTCAACTTTATCTACCTTTGACCCCCTAGGTCAACCTTTGACCCCCTAGGTCAACCCTTACCAACTTTTGACCTCCTAGGTCAACCTTATCCGCCTTTGACCCCTTAGGTCAACCTTTGACCTCCTAGGTCAACCTTTGACCGCCTAGGTCAATCTTCTCAACCTTTGGCCCCCTAGGTCAACCTTTGACCGCCTAGGTCAACCCTCTGAACCTTTGACCTCCTAGGTCAACCTTTGACCCCTTAGGTCAACTTTCTCCGCTCTTGACCCCCTTAGGTCAACTTTTGACCCCTAGGTCAACCTTCTCCGCTCTTGACCCCCTTAGGTCAACCTTTGATCCCTTAGGTCAATCTTATCCGTTTAAGTCAACCTTTGACCCCTAGGTCAACCTCATTTGTCTTTTAACCTCTTAGGTCAACCTTTGACCCCCTATGTCAACTTTCTCCGCTCTTGACCCCCTTAGGTCAACCTTCGACCTCTTAGGTCAACCTTTGACCTCATAGGTCAACCTTATCCGCCTTTGACCTCTTAGGTCTACCCTTGACCTCCTAGGTCAACCTTATCACCCTCGACCTCTTAGGTCACCCCTCGACCTCTTAGGTCAACCCTTGACCGCCTAGGTCAACTTTATCCGCCTCCGACCTCTTAGGTCAACCCTTGACCTCCTAGGTCAACCTTATCTACCTTTGACCTCCTAGGTCAACCTTTAACCGCCTAGGTCAACCTTACCACCCTTTGACCTCTTAGGCCAACCTTTGACCCCCTAGGTCAATCTTATCTGTTTAAGTCAAACCTTTGACCCCCTAGGTCAATCTTATCCGTTTAAGTCAACCTTTGACCCCCTAGGTCAACCTTACCAACCTTTGACCTCTTAGGTCTACCCTTGACCCCCTAGGTCAACTTTATCAACCTCCGACCTCTTAGGTCAACCCTTGACCTCCTAGGTCAACCTTTGACCCCTTAGGTCAACCTTATCCGCCTTTGACCTCTTAGGTCAACCTTTGACCCCATAGGTCATTCTCATCTGCCTTTGACCCCATAGGTCAAACCTTGGACCCCTTAGGTCAACTTTATCACCCCTCGATCTCTTAGGTCAACCTTTGACCACTTAGGTCAACCTTATCCGCCTTTGACCTCTGAGGTCAGCCTTTGACTCCCTAAGTCAACCCAATCACCTTTCGACTTCTTAAGTCAACCTTTGACCCTTAGGTCAACCTTATCCGCTATTGACCTCTTAGGTCAATCTTTGGTCCCATAGGTGAACCCAATTACCTTTGACCTTAACCCGCTTAGGTCAAACCGTCATCCTGACCCACCTAGGTCATTATTTGACCCACTGTTGTCCATACCAACCTAGGTCAACCCGTCTCGACCCGTTTAGGTCCACACACCATCCTCGACCCATCTAGGTCAACTCGTCCATCTTAGGTTAAAACTACCCCTTTACCTTTGACCCATCTAGGTCAATCCTTGGCCCGCTTAAGTCGACTTGCCCGTCTTGAATCTATCTACCGACCTCCCTAGGTCAACCAACCCGAATAGGTCAGCCTACCCATGTTTAACCCGTATAGGTCAACCATTTAGGTCAACCAACTCACATTCGACCCGCTTAGGTCAAACCATGTTTATCCCGCTTAGATCATCCCATAGGCAACCCGCTACAACCCGCTATCTTGATTCATTCACCATATAGGTCAATCCAACCCTTCTCATTTAGGTCGACCTATCCATTACCCATCTAGGTCAACCCACCATTATCGTCGCATTCTAGATTGAACCACTTCTTGTCTGAAACCTTAGGTCAAACCTTAGGTCAAACCATAAGTCAAACCATACCCGACTCAATCAAAACCAACTCCTATAGGTCTTCCTCACCCATGCTTGACTAAGGACCGAGTCATCTCCTGCTTTTGACCTCAAGATCGCTCTTTATCTTAAAAAGACTTTATCAAATTGACCCCTATGGTCACCTCTCACGTCTTTTTAAAAGTCTAACTTGATTCGAACTACGGCGACCTGAGCCTCTTATTGTGTGGGACCTCTCCCTCATGATAAGGGGAATGTAGGCAACTTCGGTCCGGTCAAACTTTCAATTTTTTACCAAAATGCATTTCAAAAATGTGGAGACCGACTCTTTTCCAAAAAATGATTTTTATAACGATGCCTTATCATTAAATACGAATCTAATTCTTTCATGACATAGAGTTATGCATCATGTCGGCTGCAAGGAACATCGAAGTTGCAACTGAAGCTGCTACCCAAGATCCCGAGACAATCCTCTACACCGGTACTGATCTCAATGAGCAAGCGCTCCATTTCGAGACCATCCTCAACGAGCAAGCAACCCTCTTCCGGACCGCTCTCGACGAACAAGAAGCCTACTTTGAGACTGTCCTCCTCAAGCAAGTCGACCGCTTCCAAAAAGAGATGTGCAAGGCTCTAAAGGACACCGAGAAGCGCCTTCACTCTGATATTTATTGCATTTATGATTACCTCGGCCGAGTTCTCCCTCTTGCTCAATTTCAACACCCGTACACTCCTCAAATGTATGGGCCATCACAGATTTCCCCCGTTGGGATGCCTCCTAAGACTACTCATCAACGACAGGTACCGGTACCTAAACCACCCTCAAAGACAGTTCGGAAGGACGAACGCGAGTACAATGACTTGGGTATGCCGTTAGCCAAACTCTTCAAAAGTCTAGTTCAAGCCGGCAAGTTGTCTCCTTTGTTCAACTATGAACCAAGTAGGGTGAAGCAAGGCTTGGATCCCTCCAAACACTGCCAATACCACCAGTACATTGGGCATGACACCGAAGATTGCCTCCAATTGAGGAGAAAGATTCAAAGCCTCATTGACAGCGGAGCCATCACCCGCCAACGGAATACATGGGCATGGGCAAAAGAGGAAATTGGGGCTAACTCCTTTGAATAAAAGAAAACAAAAGGGTCATTCAGTCTTCGTAGGTTCTAGAGTGTCCTTAGTCAAAAGTCCACCTTGGACGATTTTTGTTTCTTTAAGTAAAGGTCCACCCCGGACTAGTCAGTTTAAATCTTTTAGTTCCAATAAAAGGGTCTTTGTTTCTTTTCTTTTCTCTCTAGACTTGAGACATAAGCTTGCATATATCAATTTCATGAAAATTGTCTTATTCACCATTTTCGCTTGATTGCTATATCTTTATATGATGAATTAATCTTAATCTTACTCATTAATGACGACTCATTAAAAGGTAAATGGACCCACAAACCATTCACATAACTAAGTAAACGATTAATCTCAAAATAACAAATGCTTCGATCAATTGGGATGAACGAATCACTTTCTCTTCTCTCTACATTCTACCCCCATACACTCTCTCTATACACTCACCCCTTGTACACACTTCATGTACACTCTCTGTATACACCTTCTCCCATACACTATCCTCATACGCCTCTCATCCCACCATTAGACCCCTTTTTATAAGGTCGTGACAAAGAAATGGACTGCGGTTTCTCATCATCAAATAGACATCCATGCTGCCACAATTTAAAGGGTTGGTTTGTTCCCATCATGAGTACTACATGCCGTTACACTGGGGCTGTCCGTATTCCATCGCAAATATAAGACAAGTGCACGAAGTCATTCATTGGTTCACGTGATAATCCAATGGAGCTCTACCGGTGAAAATCAAGGTGCTAGGATGCCCGCCGCCAGCAAAAGGCCGCTTGAACTATAAGGAAGCTACCTCGCAATCGAGAGAGGCGAAAGCAAACTAGGGGCTTGTCTCGCCCAATGTTTCATGTACAAATATAAAAAAAAATATATATATATATATATATGGCTCGCTAGGTTGAAACCCAAAAGGGCGACCTAGGCAAAAGTTAGAGCATTGCACAAAAAGAAGCCCGTTAGGTTGAAAACCCGAAAGGGCGGCCTTGGCAAAAAAAGGGTGTGCACAAAAAAAAGAGAAAAAAGAAAAATAGAAGGGGCTATCACCATGGAAAAGTAAAAGTCCCATTTTCTTTTCACCTCAAATGTTCTATTTTCCTTTCTTTCCTTACAAAGTAGATAAACGGCAGCAACCCATGACAACTACGATGGAGCAATCCACTGCAACAACTACAAAGGAGTAATCCACCGCAATGAGCTACAAAGAACAACTCACCTCAAACGAACCTCACACCCCTAAACTCAAAACCCAACTTCATCGTCAACCGGGCAACCACTCAAAGCCAAACATAACCTACCTTGGCCAACTTTCTTTCTTTTCTTTCCTCCCACACATACTCACTGAAACCCGACACCATCGTCAAGCAGGTCATCCCCGAACTACGCGGACCTGAGCTTCTCACATTGAGGAGAACGTAGGCAACCTTAGGGTCCGGTCCAAAATATACACAACCCACCTCGTAGCCAATTTTCCTTCTCTTCTCTCTTCCCCCATATATCTACTCCTGACTTCTTCACTCACAATTGATCAAAACATTTATTAATTTGAGGCTACTTTTTAACCAATTAACCATAACTCATTAACTAATCAACGAGGTCCATTCTCGAGCAATCAAATGAGAATCTTGAATAAAACAATTTTCAAATGTCTCGACAAGTCTTCCGTTCTACAATCTAGGAAAGAGCTAAACACTTACTTTCTGTCAAAGCAGGGGCTTCCTCCTTTTTGTACATATATACCCTCAGTTGCTCAAAGAGTTAAAATGTGAGTACTATCTCTCTCTCTCTCTCTCTTACTCTCCCCAAAATGCCCCCGCATGTTTTCAAACAATTCTTTTTTCCTTTTTTGAGTCGACTGAATGATTTCAAAAAAAAAAAAAAAAAAAATTGACGCAAAAGAGATGCCCGCTAGATTGAAAACCCGCAAGGGCGGTCTAGGCAGAAAAAAGGGTGCGTCTTAAAAGAGGTAGGATACCCCGCTCTACGCAACTGGGGCTTCCCTAACAATAAAGGACCGACCATAAGGTTTCTCAAAGAATGCCGGGTCTTCATCAAGCACATACTTAGAAGAAGAGGACTCCTCATCATCAAGCTCGACATAGGATTTCTCAAAGGAGGGAGGATACCCCGCTCTACGCAACTGGGGCTTCCCTAACAATAAAGAACCGACCATAAGGTTTCTCAAAGAATGCCGGGGCTTCATCAAGCACATACTTAGAAGAAGGGCATCCCTCATCATCAATCTTGACGTAGAGTTTCTCAAAGGAGGGAGGGTACCCGCTC
Organism: Campanula takesimana; assembly: GCA_026119855.1. NCBI lineage: Eukaryota > Viridiplantae > Streptophyta > Magnoliopsida > Asterales > Campanulaceae > Campanula > Campanula takesimana. Next base: position 685,879 of record JAOWBW010000224.1, read on the forward strand.
ACCAAATTAGATAATCCCCAACGGAATGGGTCGACTATGTGGTTTCCCAGAGAATACCGAGGCGTCAACAAGGATACACTTAGAAGAAGGGCACCCCTCATCGTCAAACTCGGCACGCGACGACCTATTTGGATTGATTAGAATCATAATTAATTATAAAGCATCTGTATAAGATCGTAACACTTTCATAAAGTTTTCTCCTCCCCGACACTTTGTTTATAAACCCGCACGCTCGGTCTCCACAAAATTGTAAAAACATCCTCGATCCATCTGAGACCCATCTCCGTGATTCTTGAGTTGACTCGGTCCTTCACCCTATTTCCTACACAATAGGATACCCTTAGGTCCCAACCTACCTGGTTCAAAACCTTAGGTCCCAAGCCTACCCGGTCAGTCTTGCCTAAGTTACACCATAAACTCTCTAGGTCCCGAGCCTACCCGATCAGTCTTACCTAGGTCCCAAACCTACCCGGTGAGTCTTACCTAGGTTACATCATAACCTCTTAGCTCGACCTTCCGCAAGTTCGTAGCATGACCCCTTCGGCCTCAAACCGGTTCTACCCAAAACTTCAGACCTTAAACCAGTTAACCAAAGCCAAATCCTTAGGGTGACCCATTAGGTCCCGAACCTACCGGTCCCGAGCCTACCCGATCTCCTAGATCTAAAACCTACCAACACATACTCATCCTTTACCTTGTCTAAGCAATGTCTCCCTTATCCTCTTAGGTCCAACCTCTTAGGTCTACCCAGTCTAACCTATTGAACGATCCCTTAGATCCCAAGTCCATTCAAGTCTACCAAGCGCCTACCTTGTAGGTCTCTAGCATATCCGATCCACACTTTAGGTCTCAACTCCTAAACCCTTTAGATCACAAGAATGTCTACCCTCTAGGTCTATAACCTTAGATTTCGACCCTTAGAACTCTTTAGTTCCCAAGCCTGCTCGGTCCAACCAAAACAATGCCATATACGCATACCGTCATACCCAGACCATGGCCCTGCCACTCTTAAACCTAGTGTCACTCCTTAGCTTCAAAAGACTTCCTAGTCTGACCTTCAACCCCTTAGGTCTCTAACCTACTTAATCCGAGCCGAGTCCAAACCTCACCACCTACAAGGTCCACCCTTGAACTCCATGGATCTCAAACCTTTCTTCCACACGAGTCCAAACCTCAAACGTGCTCGAACGCATAGGACCTCCCGCGTACCGTGATATGCCATAAAGATATCAAAACCCGTCCAGTCAAAAATCGTGCGCTTAACACCTTTGGTCCCATACCAAACCCACCTTCGCAATCGCCGAACGAGCTTGGTCACGCGCAATGACCTCTGAGACAAACTTTAGACCTAAGCATACCCAATCCAACTTAGGTACCTATTGTACTCAAGCAAAGTCTTGGACACTCAATCCCTTTACCCAAAGTGCCAACATGGTCATATATCCAAAACCATTTCCCGCACCTATGGTTCACACCTAGCCTAAAATTTCAAACACTCTAGGATCCAAGCCCGACATGCGTATTAGGTACTAGGATCATCCAATCCCAATCCATTGCTCCTTGGCCGACCTCAAGCCTGCTTGGCCCTAACCCATAACGCGGTTTCTCTAGGACAAAAGACTTACCCGCTTGAAAGCCTTATGTCCCAACATCTCACGCCTACCATTCCATTAGGCCCCGGTCTCCTTAACACATGTCTGAGGCTTACCCTAGCTAAACCCTAGCATTCTAGCCTAGGTCTAACCTATCGAGCCTATCCAGCCATGAGGTATCAAGCTCACCTGCCCCAAACCGCAACACTCTTAGACCTCAAACTTGCTCGGTCTAAACCAAGACAAACCTTCAAATGCTTTCGGTCTCCAAACCCTAGCCTTAAACCTAGGTAAACACATTCTCCAAGCCCTAGCCTCAAGCCTAGGTAGTCATATCATTCTCTCTGAACCCTAGCCTCAAGCCTAGGTAATTACATCCTTTCAAACCCTAGCCTAAAGCCTAGGAAGTTACATCCTTCTTAAACCCTAGCCTAAATCCTAGGTAGCTACACCATTCCTAAACCCTAGCCTTGATCCTAGGTAGTCACATATCCTATCTAAACCCTAGCCTTAAGCCTAGGAAACCACAACATCCCCTTTAACCCTAGCCCAAATTCTAGGGAATTTCCAAAGCCCCATATGCAACATCATTTCCAAATTCCCGAAACCCTAGTCTCGAAACCTAGGAAATTTACAATCTCAATTCTCCGTTTTATTGAACCCTAGTCCAAAACCTAGGATATAATGCCCTGTCCAAAACTCAATCAACCCTAGCCTCAAGCCTAGGAAGCCGCATTCGCTCTAAACCCTAGCCTCGAGCCTAGGTAGTCGCATTCGCTCTAAACCCTAGCCTCAAGCCTAGGTAGTCGCACTCTTTCTAAAGCCCTAGCCTCAAGCCTAGGTAGAAATTCTCCTCTCTAAACTCTATCATCAAGCCTAGAAAGTCACAACCCTTTCAACTCCCAGCCTTAGGTCTAAAGCCAACGCCTTTGCAACCTCTAAACCTACCACAACTCCAAGCCCTAGCCTCGAAGCCTAGGATATTTCTAAACCCTAGTCCCAAACCTAGGAGAGTCATGGTCCTTAAACACCAGTTTCCAAACCCTTGTTCGAAACCTTAACATCTAGGAAGTTCCCAAACCTCAACCTTTCCAAACCCTAGCACTAAGCCTAGGATAGAATACTCTCCTCATGCTCCAATCCCTAGCCCGTAAGCCTAGGAAACCCACATTATCTCCAAGACATAATCTAAAGCCCAAGAAGCCGGGACATCTTCGGCATTCCTATCTCAAGATTAGGAGATCACCATCTTCCTTATTCCCTTTCCTTAAAAAAGCCTTAGGTCCTACCTCTAGGCAACCAAGAAAAATATCCTTTACCTAACACCTTGGTCTCGATGGCTCGTAGCCTCATCCCCTCCTAAACTAGGATAAGCGGAACCTAGATCATGTTTCCCATATTACCAACTCCCCGAGAGTCCATCTCCTTCGCGTCTCCCTAAAGGTCGTTTGCCCTTGTGACTCACCAAAGAGTCCCTTGTGACTCCCGAGAGTCTATCATCTTTGTGACTCCCCGAGAGTCCATCACCCTTGTGACTTCCCGAGAAGTCTATCACCTTTGTAACTCACCGAGAGTTCATCCCGTTTGCGACTTCATAACAATCCATCATCTTTGCCTCCACATGCAAAATTTCAGTTTTACCCCTAGTACATTCCCCTTTGATTCATTTTGGGTGCCCTTAGCGCTATTTTTGACTGATGTTCGTTATCTTTGGGTACGGGAAGCCTCTTAGAATTTCCATTCTTCACTGAATATTTGCTTAGGATTCGTATGGTTGTAGAGACTTTGTCGCCTCTATGAAATACGCATCCTAGATCGATCGCGATTGGCAGAAGCCTCGGCGTTTCTGTTTGCGAGAGATCCAGCATCTATTATTTTAGCATTTCCTAATATTTGCTTAGGATTCATATGGTTGTAGAGACTTCGGCGCCTCTATGACATACGCATCCTAGATCGATCGCGATTGGCAGAAGCCTCGGCTTTTCTGTTTGCGAGAGATTCAGCATCTATTATTTTAGCATTTCCTAATATTTGCTTAGGATTCGTATGGTTGTAGAGACTTTGGCGCCTCTATGACATACGCATCCTAGATCGATCGTGATTGGCAGAAGCCTCGGCGTTTCTGTTTGCGAGAAATCCAGCATCTATTATTTTAGCATTTCCTAATATTTGCTTCGGATTCATATGGTTGTAGAGACTTCGGCGCCTCTATGACATACGCATCCTAGATCGATCACGATTGGCAGAAGCCTCGGCGTTTCTGTTTGCGAGAGATCCAGCATCTATTATTTTCGCATTTCCTAATATTTTCTTAGGATTCGTATGGTTGTAGAGACTTTGGCGCCTCTATGACATACGCATCCTAGATCGATTGTGATTGGCAGAAGCCTCGGCGTTTCTGTTTGCGAGAAATCCAGCATCTATTATTTTAGCATTTCCTAATATTTGCTTAGGATTCGTATGGTTGTAGAGACTTTGGCGCCTCTATGACATACGCATCCTAGATCGATCGTGATTGGCAGAAGCCTCGGCGTTTCTGTTTGCGAGAGATCCAGCATCTATTATTTTAGCATTTCCTAATATTTGCTTAGGATTCGTATGATTGTAGAGACTTTGGCGCCTCTATGACATACCCATCCTAGATCGATCGCGATTGGCAAAAGCCTCGGCGTTTCTGTTTGCGAGAGATCCAGCATCTATTATTTTAGCATTTCCTAATATTTGCTTAGGCTTCGTACGGTTGTAGAGACTTTGGCGCCTCTATGACATACGCATCCTAGATCGATCGCGATTGGCAGAAGCCTCGGCGTTTCTGTTTGCGAGAGATCCAGGATCTATTATTAGGATTCGTACGGTTGTAGAGACTTTGGCGCCTCTATGACATACGTATCCTTGATCAATCGTGATTGGCAGGAGCCTCGGCGTTTCTGTTTGCGAGAGATCCAGCATCTATTATTAGGATTCGTATGACTGTAGACACTTTGGCACCTCTATGACATACGTATCCTTGATCAATCGCGATTGGCAGAAGCCTCGGCGTTTCTGTTTGCGAGAGATCCAGCACCTATTATTAGGATTCGTATGATTGTAGAGACTTCGGCGCCTCTATGACATACGTATCCTTGATCGATAGTAGTTGGCAGAAGCCTCGGCGTTTCGTTAGCACAATCGGCAGGAGCCCTGGCGATCCTGATTGCGTTTACCATTCCATCTTGGGATTATTTAGACAACGTAATCTTTATTTTTCCCAAATGACTTCATTTCCTAACGAATGTTCGTTCTTCATACAGGATAGTTCCCGTAGGTTTATTATCTCTAGCAGAAGTCCGATGACTCGCTTTTCCCTAATCGCTCTGAACTACGACCGGCTTGATTCCTCGGAGGATACGTAGGAAACCTGAAAAGGTCCAGCCACCCGACCAACATGGTCATCTCTCATCCCCAGCAAGTGCATTTTCCCCAGCAGAAACGTTGTTCCCCATCAGAGGACGGTCCTTCCCAATTTCCCCATCAGATTTGAACTACGTTTGGCTTGATTCCCCCGCGGATACGTAGGTCGCCTGCCAAGGTTCAGCCGTTCCCTTACCTTTCCTCTCTTTTGAAACTCATGTTTCAGAACGGTTCCTATTTTTATCGTCGACGCTCCATTGCCTTGCAAGAAGCGTCGCCGAGGGGCTACTGTTAGTACCCGATCTGAAAATGAGTTTATTAGGGCTTTCCCAAATATACAAGGACTTTATAGGAATTAGAAACCTTGCAAAGACTTGTCCCGGATTCCCAAAAATAGCTCAATGTTCTAGAAAACATTAAATATGGACATTTAGGGTTGCCTTGTATGAACAGTAAAACCCTAGCTTGAATTTCAAGTCAGCGCGCAACGATGGCCACGCGGCCACTTTCGCCGCCGCCCTCAATATTGGCCACGCGGCCACTTTTGCCGCCGCCCTCAATATTGGCCACGCGGCCACATCCGCTCCGGATGATCTGGACCGTCAGATCTCTCCATCAGTTTACTATATAAATCAATCTCAGCCTATTGGTTTGGGGGATCCGAATTTTAGAGCTTTCAAGTGACGATTTTGCTCCCAAATCAAGTCATTCAAGCCTCCAAAAACACTCTCAAGAATCCCAAGAAGATCCAAGGTTATTTCTTGCCAACAAAGGTAAGTTTTCTAACTTTTCTTCATGTTCTTGCATTATTTTTAATGTAGATCTTTAATATTCATATTCTTAATATGTTTATTCATGTGTTCTTCATAATATTCATATTCTTAATATGTTTATTCATGTGTTCTTCATAATATTCATGTTCCTAACATCTTTATTCATATTTTCTTCATGACATTCATATGTTCATAATATGTTCTTCGTGTTCATAGATTAAAACCTTATTTATGCTATATTTAGGGTTGTGATCTTCATAATTATATGTTATTTCATAGCCGATGATGATCGAGGGTTCATCAACCCGAGGATGATCTAGGAACTACTTCTAAATCCTAATCTTTAGGTAATTCCCCCCCTCATTATGCATGATCCCGATTCTTCTGCCTATTCTAATTCTCTGCGAACTACGCTGACCTGAGCTTCTCACATTGAGAGGAACGTAGGCAATCTTCGGATCCGGTCTCAAACACTAACACACTACTAACACATTCATCATGATAGAAAGACCGATCATTCGGGCAATAGGAGTGATAACGTCCAATATTCTTCTCTTGTTGTAATTTGACCCCCAAACCCATTAAACATGCTTTTTCTCAATGTTTTGGCTATAACTAAAACGGCGTGGCGACTCTCATAATTTTAATGTTACTATGAATATTCTCAAATTCAAACAAACGTATTCACAGATAGGTGCAATACTTTGTGGTATCCCTCGGGTATTTCGGGTTGTCTTTTAGAGGCTTGGGGTTGGGGAGATCCACCAGATTCATGATCTCAGAGATCGGTTTATTGAATGTGGTGAATGTCTTGGTCCCCCTGGTCCTGTTCTTGCCTTTTCCGTTTCCCCCGTTGTTCCCCTGGGACGAGTTCCCGTTATGCGACTTATCATGATCTCGGTCCCGTTCCTTATGACCATATAACGTCTTTTTCTTCTCCTCGGCGATGGCCGTGGCGTAAGCAACGTGGTACAATTCGGCTTTTGTGAGGGGCTCTCTGACCGACAGTTCATAAGTTAACTGCTCTGACCTGTGACCATTCGTGAAGCATACAATGATCTCCCTGTCGGTTAGTCGTTCTTCTATTGAGTCGGCAAGGTCCCTAAACCAGTTGTAGAAGCTTAGGGTGGATTCGTTTTTGCTCTGGACCATGTTGGCTAGGTCAGACAATCTTTTCTTCCTTGCCCCCACGGTAGCAAAATATTCTAAAAATTGTGATTTCAACTTGGCAAAGGAATTGATGCTGCTTTTCTCAAGATCCATGAACCAGGGCCGAGCTGCCTTTGTTAAGGTGCTTGTAAAGGCCTTACACAGTACGTCGTCCTGATTGGACACTAGGGCCATGGTGGCCTCAAAGGCTTGGACGTGATCCAGAGCATCGGCGTTACCGGAGTATTTGTCTAGGTGTGGAAGCTTTAACTGTGGATTAGGTGGTGCATCCTTAATCCTCTGCGCGAAAGGGCGCATAGCATCGTAGTCATTATTGGGTTTCCTGTGCCCCTGATTCATCATCTCAATGTTGTCGAGCCTTTCTCTAAGGTCTACAATGTCCCTTGTGCTGAATGCTGAGGTGTGACTGGAACTAACTATGCTTCGGTCTCGGCATCTCCTTTCACCTTGGTTTATTTCGAGACGATTCCTTGAAGGAGTACGGCGAGGCGGAGTATGCCGAGGTGGATCCTGCCGGGGTGGTGTGCGCCGTGGTGGATCCTGCCTGGGAGGTGAACGACGTCGGGCGTCCCCACGACGTCTTTCCTCTATAATTTCCACTCCTGGGGATTCATCTTCTTGTTCTTCTCGGCGGCGATTAATGTGGTCTCTCAGGTCCCCATCGATATTGAGTCTTCCTAGCCGTCCGTGTTGGCGACTTACACGGCTCCTGGGAGGCGCATCCCGTCTACCATTTTGTAGGGGCTCCCTTATGCTTGCTCTGTCATTCAGATTTGTCCCCCTCGTTCCAGACGGCTGGAGTAAGTTAGCCAAGGAGTTTTCGGGATCAAGTTCTAACAGGGCCCGTTGTGCGTCGGCCAGCTGTTGGAGTGTTTGAACATTCTGTTGAAGCAATGTTCTCTTGTCCAATGGCAGCGGCTGTGATGGTCCTGCTCCATTGTTTCGGGATCCTGTCCGTCGGCGGCGCCCATATTGGTTAACAACATTGGGGGCCGGCCCCTTTGAACGGGTATACATTCCTCCTCCTTGCACAGGTGCTGTAGGTGGGAGCCTCTGATTTTGTGCAGCAACGTTCGTGTTTTCGAGGGGCGGTGCATCTCTTGCAGTTTCTTTTGAAGGGGTGGCTTCTCGCCCGTCAACCAATTCTCCGGCCATGGTCTGGAATTATCTGGCTAAAGAACTGACCAATCGATTTCCCGGCAATGGAACCAAACTGATAATGCCAAAATCTGGTTGGATCAGCCTGCGTCTAGCAGTTCGGATAATCCCAGCGATAGTTCTTGATGGCCGGAGCTGCACACACGAAACAAACGTAAACTACACCGGGGCTTCACCGGCGAAGGCCCTCCGGTGTAAGAATAAGGATATGGTTTGTATGAGAACACAAAAGAAATCAATTGACCAGATTAGAGCCAAAAGTTCATTACCCGTCTCCTGTTGTGAGGACCTGTTTATATAGGCACGGGTGAATGAGTCCTAGCTTGTTAGAGAAGCTAGGATGCCCGTGTTGATGTAGGACTCGCATTCCTTGGAGATAGACCCCGGATAAGGATGGATGATGTCCTGTTATCTGGCATAAGAGGTATCCTTGCTTAGATAAGGATCTTCACTGTTAGAGTTGTAATCAAACTCTGTAAGAGGCTTCCCAATGATAATGGGAGGTTTCTGATGTAAGTCGGCCCGTCATCCAACTCGGCTCGTCATAGAGGCCGGCCAGAGATTGGGCTTCTCGGTCTCAGCCTAGGCAAGGACTGCCTGCTCGGCCTTACTGATATCGGCCAATAGCCATGGGCTTCTCGTGAGTGGGCCTCTCGATATAGGTCTGTTAGGTATGTGGGCCCAGAGTGTCTGGGTTCCGTTTAACCAAGTCGGTTTATGTCGTTCAACGTTGTTTGAGTTATTCACACACCCACCTGAGTGAGATAAGTTCTTTTGGACTTGCCGCTCAAAAACACTTGGTCAGATTTGTATTACGATCCATTAGTGATCTCTAGAATTTAGTCTTTGTTTCCGGCAAAGCCGTGCTTGTAATAGACTAGAGATATCTAATAGTACTCTTAACCCAAATCCAAGTTCTGACCAAACTTGGTAGAGGACGTAGCAGTATTTACATTGTGAACCTCTCCAAATCCTTGTGTCTCTGTTGCTTACTTTATCTTTGCCGGTTGGAACTCTATCACCGGCAGATTGCATATGTTTGTACTGATTCATTGTATTTTCCTTTGACCAATCTCTTGAAACTGCATTGAACTTTTGGAAACAACTTTGTGTTTAAACCAAGCTCTGAAAATCATTTCTTATCGATTTAAGTGTGAGTTAAAACTTAGTCATATCTTCTCCGCTGCGCTTAATGATAATAGTTTGCAAACTGATAAGTGACTTTGCATTTATAAAAGTGTTTCTTGAAAAGTTTTTAAAAAAGGCTATTCATCCCCCCCCCCCCTCTAGCCTATTTTCCTACCAATTGGGCCTAACACCGGCCCTCCTAATTTGGCCTCATATGCCAAGTGAAGTGGCAAGTGCTCCATAGAATCAAAGAAAGAAGGAGGAAAAATCATCTCAAGCCTACATAATGTTTCAATTATACCTAATTCAAGCTTATCTAACTCCTCTTCTTTATATACCTTTGAGCATATATCACGAAAAAATTGGCTTAATGCATTCAAAGGTTCCCAAACATCCTTGGGCAAGAATTCACGGAAGGCAATCCCATGAACCTCTCCATTAAAACATGACAATCATGTGTCTTAAGCCCAGATATTTTGCCCTCTTTTGGGTTAACTCACAGAGAAATGTTTCCAGCATACCCATCTGGAACTTTTAGCAATTGCAACCACTCATACACTTGCTTGCTTTGTTCATTCGTCAATGTGTACTTGGCTTTAAGCAATATCGGAGGTCTGTCGTGCCGCTCTATTGGATGCAACTCAGCTCTAATGCCAAGAACTTTCAAATCTTTGCGGGATTTTAAGTTGTCTTTGGTTTTCCCTTTAACATTCATTACATTATAAAAAACGTTATCAAAAACATTCTTCTCAATATGCATCAAGTCTAAGTTATGTCGAATCAAAAGTTTGCTCCAATATGGCAACTCAAAGAAAATGCTTTTTTTGGTCCAATTATGATCAACCCCAAACCCACGAGTTTTGTCATCACTATTATTCCCTTTCCCTAAAGTGATCGAATCAAATTCGGTTACATAAGCAAAAATTTCATCTCCACTTTGTCTTTGGGGTACCATCTTTCGCTCTGTCTTATTGTTAAACTTATGCTTATCTGACCGCCATCTATGTTTAGGACTCAACCATCGACGATTACATCCAAAGTAGCACGGCTTTCTGCCTTCTAAAAGGTTAAAAGCTATACTAGTGTCCAAACAACAAGGACATGAATTCTTTCCATGTGTACTCCACCCGGATAACATACCATATGCTGGAAAGTCACTAATAGTCCACATTAGAGCAGCCCTCATGTTGAAGTTTTGTTTAAGTGAAATGTCATAAGTGTCAACCCCAACATTCCACAATGTCTTTAACTCATCTATTAGTGGCTCCAAATATACATCAAGTTCTCTACCAGGGCTTTTAGGACCAGGAATGACCAAAGGCATAAACATGTATTCTGGTTTCATACACATCCATGGTGGGAGATTATAAGGAACAATAAACACGGGACATGTTGAGTAAGGATTACTCGAGTGCCCAAATGGGTTAAACCCATCAGTTGCCAAACCAAGTCTAATGTTATGAACATCTGCAGCAAATGAAGGATACTTCTGATCAAAATCCTTCCAATCCTGACCATCAGCCGGATGCCTAAGTTCACCCTCAACATTCTTACGCTTTATACCATGCCACCTCATATGTTCTGCTGTCTTTGATGACAAGTAAAGTCTTTGAAGCCTATGAATAAGAGGGAAATAACCTAAGACCTTTCTCGGAATAGGCTTACGTTTTTCCTTTATCGCAACATCAAATATTTTGTACCTAGGCTCACCACACACAGGACATGTTATCAAGTCTTTATTATTTCTCCAAAACAAGACACATTCATTTTCGCATGCATGTATTTTCTCACAAGGAAGACCGAAACCCTTCATCATTGCCTTACACTTATAGTAAGAATCAGATAGCTTGTTATCCTCTGGTAGCATACCTTTTATAAACATAAGTATTTGATCGACACCTTTATGGGGTATGCCATACTCAGATTTAAAGTGTAAAATCGTACTTATGGCACTAAGCGTGGTATAAGACTTACAACCCTTCCACAACGGTTCATTAGCAGACTCAAACAAGTTATAAAAAATTTTAGAATGAACATTAGGATTCTCATGAAAGGGCTCATAGTCTGGACCCGCAGCTTCGATTAACATTTCATTAACCCAACTTTCATTATTTCCCTCATCCTCAATATCAATCTCCATCTCAGTGTCGGATTCTCCGTGTCTACTCCACTTTTTATATCCAGCAACAAACCCATTTAAAAGCAGACACATACGTACAGATTCTCGTGTTTTGTAACAACTAAAATCACATTTACTTGATGGATATCGAATCATGTCATCCTCTACACATTCAGGGTGGGGAAAATGCATAATCCAGAAACTCTTCGACCCCCTTAATAAATATTGAATGTTTAGACTTATCAATCAAATTCACATACATCCAGTCCCGATGAGACATGATTCCTGAAAAATTTATCAACCATATCTGAAAATTTTATCAATGACACTACAAAACCACAACTAAAAACCCTTTGAATTCAGTAACTAAAAATAAATTTTAAAACTCTAAGACTATATGAAGCCTTATGGAGTTGTACCAATAATAAAATTCTATGATCATGCTACACAACAAGTTTATAGTCAAAGTAAGGCTTACAAAAGTAAAAAAATCCATTTTTCAGATGGCTACACATACCATCCTCAACAGTGAGAGGGAAGTAAGTGTTGGAATAGAGGAACAACCGGAAACTAGCGAGCAGAGCGAAAGGAAGAAACAAGCAGGAAAACGGGCTTCAGAGGTTTTGGGCGGTCGCACAAATATTCTGGGCGATCGCACAACACATCTGAAAGGTTTTAGGGCTTGAGGAATTATTTCTGGGCGATCGCACAAGAATTTTGGGCGATCGCACAGAATGTCGGGAAACTGGGCTGGACCAAATAAGAGCAGTTTCGGGATTCCTTCTCTGTCTAGGGTTTGTATCTTATTCCTAGGTTGCTATATAAGCAGGGCTCCGCCCCCAAACTCATTGTAACTCCATATTTACATATTATAGTGCAAGATCCTGGCTTGGTAGTGGCCCCAGACGTAGTCAAACATATTGACGAACTGGGTAAACAATTTCTTGTGTTTCTTTTATCTTTTGCTTTGGTTATCTATTTCTTGTGCTCGTTTGTGGTGCGGTGATTTCTTGCGATTTGCTTGGGTGTTGGGTTGGGAAGGGCTTATTCCACAACAACTGGTATCAGAGCTCCGGTTGAACAATCAGGGGTTATCGGACGATTCGGGTTTATCAATCAATCAAGAATGGGCAAGGATAAACAAGCGGTGGAGAAATTCGATGGGTCTGACTATGGGTTTTGGAGGATGCAAATAGAGGATCTCTTGTATAATAAGGATCTCTATATGCCTCTAAAAGGAGTCAAGCCAGAAAGCGAAAAACAGGAAGACTGGGATCTCATGGATCGGAAAGCCTTAGGGGTGGTTTGATCTACTTTGTCGAAGTGGATCGTGAAGACTACCAAGAAGGCGAAAACCACCAAGGAGCTATTGGATTATCTTACTGAGAGATTTAAAACTCCATCTGCTGCAAATAGGGTTGATTTGATACGCAAGATGGGTAGTCTCAAGATGCAAGAAGGAGGATCCATAGCTAAACACATCGATGAGTTTATGGATGTTATAGACTCATTGGCTGCGTTGGAGATTACTTTCGGTGACGAGGTTCATGCGTGTTTATTGCTAGCGTCTTTACCAGGAAGTTAGAGCGGAACGGTGACGGCGTTAAATGCTTCAGCGGGTAAGAATAAATTGAATTATGATGACGTTAAGGACTTCCTCTTGGGCGAGGAAAATCGCATAAAGAAGTTGGGGACACCGTCTACTTCGGAATCGGTCTTGGCTACAACTAGTATGGGAAGGCCGGGTTCTAGCAATAAAGGGAGAACAGGGTCAAGGGAAAGTGTAATCGGGGGTGGGAGTCAGTCTGTGGAGAACAAAGAAAGACCAAGGGTTGCAAAAGGATCGGTAGAGTGCTATCATTGTAAGGAGTTAGGACACTACAAGAGGGATTGTCCCAGGCGAGAGGATAAATCGGCGAATGTGATAACCGAAGGTGACGATGTACTGATTCTGAGTGTTAGTAGTGCACTAGAATCATGGGTGCTGGATTCGGAGGCATCATTCCACTCATGCGGGCATGCAGGGGCGATGGAAAATTACACTTCCGGTGATTTCAGAAAGGTCTATCTGGCGGATGGCGAGCCTTTGGAAATCAAGGGGAAGGGGGATGTCAGAATAGGAGCATCGGACGGGAAGGTCTTACATCTACACGGGGTCAAACACATTCCGGGTTTGAAAAAGAACCTAATTTTAGTTGGGCAGCTGGGTGAAGAAGGTTACATGGTAACTTTTAGCTGCAGGAACTGGGTTATAACCAAGGAGGATTGTGAGATCGCTCGGGGTAATAAGGAAGTAAGAATGTATTTGATGAACAACACCAAGGATAGTATCACGGTGGTGTCAGCCAAGGGTGATACGGATTTGTGGCACTGTCGATTGGGTCACATGGGTGAGAAGGGGGTATCCCCGGTAACTTCTCGGGGTGGTGTGTCATATTACATGACCTTCATTGATGATTCAACAAGTAAGGTCCGGGATTAATTCTTAAATGGGAAAGATGAAGCTTTCAGGATATTTAAGAAGTGGAAGGCCTTGGTGGAGAATCGGATTAAACTCAAGGATAAATGCTTGAGTTCTGTTAATGGTGGGGAGTATGAGCTCAGGGAGTTTAAGGGATACTGTGATGCGAGAGAGATTCGCATGGATATTCCAGACTCGGGTGGGAGCGGCACGGTTCATGATGACCAAGGTAAAGGGGTCACTGAAGATGAACCAAATACTCCAGGACCGGATATTCCGCTGCGCAGATCTAACAGAGAGTGTAGATTGGCAAAGGCTCCAGGTTTCTCAAGCAAGGTGAAGTTGAAGCTGGGTATAGCTTCAACGGGGCTTGGAGAATAAGAGAGGATGATGGCACTACCATGATCGAGGTGAGCACTATGGCACTAAGGATGAGTTGAAGACGGACGCGGGGCTTATATATGCAGTTGATCTCAAGGTGGGAGATTGTTGGAATAGAGGAACAACCGGAAACTAGCAAGCAGAGCGAAAGGAAGAAACAAGCAGGAAAACGGGCTTCAGAGGTTTTGGGCGGTTGCACAAATATTCTGGGCGATCACACAACACATCTGAAAGGTTTTAGGGCTTGAGGAATTAGTTCTGGGTGATCGCACAAGAATTCTGGGCGATCGCACAGAATGTCGGGAAACTGGGCTAGACCAAATAACAGCAGTTTCGGGATTCCTTCTCTGTCTAGGGTTTGTATCTTATTCCTAGGTTGCTATATAAGCAGAGCTCCGCCCCCAAACTCATTGTAACTCCATATTTACATATTATAGTGCAAGATCCTGGCTTGGTAGTACCCCCAGACGTAGTAAAAAATATTGACGAACTGGGTAAACAATATCTTGTGTTTCTTTTGTCTTTTGCTTTGGTTATCTATTTCTTGTGCTTGTTTGTGGTGCGGTGATTTCTTGCGATTTGCTTGGGTGTTGGGTTGGGAAGGTCTTATTCCACAACAGTAAGTGCATCATACTTTTGTAATCATAAGTAGAGGTTAAATACAGATGTCCTTTTTCTTAATTTTCATTCAATAACGTTCATGGTGAGGCTGAAAACAGAGGAAAACAAAATACTCCGTCCCAAAATGATCTTCATAATTTTTTCATTGTTATTATGGAGGAACTTTGAGCAATAATTTTTTGTTGATTTAATTGTTTTAATGAAAGTCTAAAACTTGTTATTGATAGTATTGTTGAAGCTGTATCGATAACAATTTTTAGATTTTCATTTGTATAATTAAATCAACTTAAATCTATTGATTAAAGTTCATTCGTAATAACGATGGAAAAATTATGAAGATCATTTTGGAACGGAGGTAGTATAATTTTACAATCCATTTACTTTACATGCTTTTAAATATAACTAAATCATTTGGTCTAATTTTCATAAATGGACTACATACATCACACCTTTGAATTTTATATATACGTCATTCATCACAACATAAAACAATGTATATGAACATGTAAATACCAAGAAAATAATTATACTGCGTGAACAGCTCAAGTTTGTAGCTTTTTTGTTATTGAATAACCTAATATAGGATTTAGTTCAACACACTATAAGTAGTAGACAGAGAAAGAGAGAAAGACGCATACAAAGAGAAACAAGGAAATATACCTTTTGCTGCTTGCTGGAACGAGTTTCTCTTGGATCTAGACTAGCCTCACAAGCTGTAAAAATAGATTATTAGTAGCTAATCCCACTTACTTTAATGAACAAACAGAACTGAATACAAAATTGAACACAAGATGTACAAAGAAATTATGTCTATCAATGAATCTATCTCTGCTTAAGGACTGGGTGCCGTGTGGTAAGCTTCTTGCTTCAAAAAATAAGGAGAGTGTTCTAAAATATAAAAAGGATAAACTTTATGACCTGAATCATATAATATTTTTTTCTTATATATGTGGGTGCTGCAATTTTTATAAGGATGTTGACATTGTTTTATTGAAGCCTTTATTTGCGAGCGTAATATCAACCGGAAGAAGAGCAATTACAACACATAAATTCTAACTCTACGTTTCTTAATTAAGCTACTACTACTAAAAAGAATAAAAGTTAATGAAGTAGGAGCTAAACTTCTTTTGTCAATTTATGCATTAACACACAAGCTGGGTATTATAAAAAAAATAAAAAAAATTAAGAAAAAGGTAGCCAGGATCTCTGAGCCCAGTCCGCGCCTCAAAAATTGAAATATGAATGATAGGGTTAAACAAGCTAGACTCTGTTTATAGAACTCTATAGAACTCTGGAAACCAAAAATCATGAGACCAAAGAAACCATTATCTGTGTGAAATATGAAATCAACAAACAGGTGGGATTAATCAAGAACCTGTTTGTTGATTTTAGCTAAAAGTTTCACAAATAAACCCACATACAGAGAGCACTATGCATAAACAATTAGTTAAAAATCATATCAAACAAGAAAAATTAAACCCAAATTTTGGGAAATAGTGAGAAAATTTAGAAATAGGTTAAATCGGGGTTGGATAGCGAGCTCTATTAATAATCACACATACTGAGAGCTCTATGTATTAACAATAAGTCGGAAATAGTAGAAATTGAGAATCTATTAGTGAAAATCAATGGGAATGAACGCCAGCAATTAAACCCTAATAATGGGTGTATTCTTAAAACCCAGTTTGTAGACAAGAGAGGAAGACGAACTAGATTATTGAGAAGAGAAATTACCTAGCGCACGGCCTGGACTAAATCGATCGGAATCGATCGGAATTCTGCAGAGGGAGGAGGTAGAGGGAAGAATGGGTTATGCAGAGGGAAGGGGTAGAGGAGACAGTTACGAGAAAGGTAATGTGAAGAGGGTTTTCTCATATCCCCACTTTTAATTATTTATCATTAATTATTTTTTATTCAGCCAAACACGATTGCATATTCAGTCGCTTTTAACAAAAATATTGTTTTTGTCTGATTAAATGGATTAATTTATATAAATGTTTAAAAATTATTGCAAATCCCATCGTGCATTAAAACAAATCCGTCCCGTTTTATTTTCGCATTCCCGCCCGAAATCTAGGACTGGCGGCGAGGAAAAAATGTAAAATACGATTGCACTTAGCCGTGCCCTTAAGATAACACGATGGCATTAAATGCAATCATGGATGCCATCTCCTTATCTCATCTAAGGAGACGTCTTTTTGTTGCCATCGCCAAAAGCAATCGCGAAAAGTACTTTTTTTTTGTAGTGTATTTATATTTTTTTTTTGCAAAACTCTGTTACATCTGACAGTAAAAAGTTATTTTTTAAAGATGAAACTGTTACTTTTATCATAAAAGAATGTTACATCTCAGCTGATGAGCAGCTCAATTTTTGTGTGTGTTAAAAAGTATTTTTTTATAAAAAAAATAATCAAACCATATCATGACCTATCCAGTTTGATTCGTCTCGTCGAGACGAACACAACGGTATTTTTAGATTTTTTTCCGAGTTATAAATCTCAAGATATAGCATTTTAAAGTTATTGGAGAGTTTTTCTTTTAAGGAAGGACACGTGTCGCGATCTGAGAAAGGAGGAAGGCTGAAGCGGGAGAGTTCGGCTCACGAGAATGGCCCATCGCACCAGGTGCGACGGCCGCACCTGAGAATTTGCCAATAGTGATACACCCAATCAAACTTACTCATGGAGTATATCCTTTCTTTAATGTGTGTATATATAAATCACTTTTTGTATTTTATTTTATTTTGTAATTGTGATTATATTTATTTGGCAAAATTGTACCAAAAATCACCCAACTTTATGCCAACTGTGGATTTCATACAAAATTTTATTTATTTCATTTTTCTTTAAAAATGAAATAAATATTTTTTGCAAAAATTAATCCTTTTTCTAAATAATCAAACTTATAATCAAACAATTAATTATTATATATAAATAAAATTAATAAAATAATATCAAAGTTATGAAATAAACTAAATTTATAATAACAATATTAAATATATAAAAAATTGTCACCAAAAAATTAATAAAATTTAAGAATTAATATTTCATTTCATTTAAAAATAATTAATAATAAATTAAAATAAAAGCAATTTAATTTAAGTTTTGACAAAAAAACTAAATCAAAATTTCCCTTAAAGAAACAAAAAGAAAAGAAAAGAAAAAGTAAAGAAAATAGAAAGGGAAAAGGAAAAGTGTAAAAAAAAAAAAAGGAAAAAAAAAAAAAAACAGCCTTATGAAAACTCTCTCTCACGTCGCCATACCCTCCCCTTTCCCTTCTCCGACTCTTCCATCTTCCATCCCTTTCCCTCTTCTATCTTCCCTCTTCCATCTTCCATACATTTTTTATTTCTCACGTTCATCAAGCAAAAATTATTTTCTCTTTCTAATCAAGCCCTAAACCAAAAATTTCTACTATTTTGAAGTTGTTTTCTGAAATTGGGATGAACAAAACTCTTTTAGGCTTCGAAATCTTGTTTAGATTTGAGTTAGAGTTGAAGAACACCTTCCAAACTCCCAAATTCAGAAACCCTAATCTTTGATCTTTAAACTTTTTTTTATGTTGATATTTAATTATTGGGTGTAATTTTTATTTGGTGTTACTTTAGAATTACTTCATTTATTTTATTCCTTGGATTGGGAAAAAGTGAAGCGTTTAATTTTGTTTATGGTGGAAGAATGGCGGTGGTGGCGACGACAAGATGGTGGCAAGGCAGCAGCGGAATGATGGTACTGGTTTTGGGTGGTGGTGGTGGCTGGTTGTGTAGAAGGTTGAAGATGAAGGGATATATATTTACATTTTGATCCCCTAATATATTGTTTTTAGCTATTTGAGTTTCAGAAATTTCACTAAAACCCTTACTAGCTAATATCAATTACAAATCCATCAATTTAGTCGATCACGTGCAATGCTTATGATACAATGCACATGATACTTAACTAACGTTTCTAACGAAAATCGTCAAAAACCCTTAATTGGCAAAAAAATTGCATTTCAAGCCCTGACTTGGTCAAAAAAAATATCGGGCCCCTTTTAGAACACATCCCTTAACTTTAGGCCCGAAATTGCAATTAACCCTTATATATATATATAACATATATTCAACAAAAATTTACAAAAATTTGTATTTTATCATCAAACTATACCAATACTAGCATAAGTTTAGTCTAGATTGCTATCGATCTGCAGCTTCAATTTCTTGGACCACACAGGCTGCTTTGTTCCTGTTTACCGACTTGACGACCTTGAAAGTTGTATTGCGTTGAATGGATGTTGATTAATCGTGAAGTATAAATCTAGGGCATAGTTATTCAAAAAAAAAAAAGGTTTAAATATATTGTTGAGTTTGGGTGACTCTCAATTGGTTTTGGCGAAATTCGGCACATCAGACTTCTGGGCGGTCGCCCATGGTGATTCTGGCCGGTCGCCCACATTGCGGTTCCAGGAGAAGGACAATCTGATCATGTAGGCGGTCGCCCACATGGGTTCTGGGCGGTCGCCCAAGTTGACGGGCTGGACTGTTCGGTTTCCTGGTAGGGTTATTTTTAGGGTAAAAATATAAAACCCTTGTGTAGTCTTTTGTGCCGTCATATCCTTAAGTCAGAGAGAAATAGAAAAACTAGGGTTATTCATTATTAAGTGATTGTGAGATTGTATCACCTTGTAATCTCCTTGTACTCTCATTGATTATAGTGGATTGTTCTTCGTCGCCCGTGGTTTTTTACTCTTCTTGTTTAGAAGGGTTTTCCACGTAAATCTCTGTGTTCTTTGTTTTCTTTTGCTTTCTCTTTGCTATTTTGTACTTTGATCTATTCTAGGTAAGTGATTGTTGGACCTTTAATCCTAACAATTGGTATCAAGAGCTTGGTTTGAGGTTCTTGTATTGCTTATCGGTAGAAGATGTCAGGGAAGTACGAACTTGAGAAATTTGACCGCAAGGTCAATTTTGGGTTGTGGCAAGTAAAGATGCGAGCAATCTTGGTGGGAAAACAGTGTGTCAAGGCTTTGCTGGGTAAGGCAAAGAAACCAGAAAGCTTGACTGATGAACAGTTCGATGATATGGACGAGAAGGCTTTGTCTCTCTTGCATTTAAGTCTCAAAGACAAAGTGTTGATGGAGGTTGTGAGCGAGAAGACGGCTGCAGGGCTCTGTCTTAGGCTTGAAAAACTCTACATGACGAAGAGCATTAGTAATCGGTTGCTACTGATGAAGAAACTCGAAGAATGCAAACTCAAATCAGGTGAGTCCTTGGAAAAACATCTTGATGAGTTTGATGGTTTGGTCATGGACCTAAAGAATGTAGATGTTGTGATTGATGATGAGCAATTGGCGGTCAAATTGCTATGTTCTTTACCCTCTGAGTACATGCACTTTCGTGAGACGGTTCTGTATGGGAAGGATGAGATCTCTTTGGAAGAGATCAAGAATGCTTTGCTACAACGTGAAGTTATTGAGACGCACTTGACTTCTCCAAGTGCTGAATCTCAAGGTGATGGATTAGTAGCTAGAAGCGGCAAGAAGACAGGGAAGGGAACGAGTGCAAAAAACTCGGGTCAATCCAGTTCAAGCAAATGGTTGAAAGATGTGATATGTCATGCTTGCAAGGAGAAGGGACACATTAGAAGATTTATTCCCAATAAAAGGGATGATAAAACAACCGGTAAGAAGGGTGAAGCTGGAGTGGTGTTTAGTGACACTAGTGATGACAGTGATAGTAATGCACTTACTGCTTGTGATTCGGGTACCAAAATTCGTGATAATTGGATTTTGGACTCGGGTTGTTCTTATCACGTTAGTCCCAACCGGGCATGGTTTTGTTCTTATAAGGCTACTACTGGTGGAGTGGTTTTGATGGGAAATAACGCTGCATGCAAGGTTGTTGGTATTGGGACTATCCAGATTAAGATGCTTGATGGAGTAGTGAGGAAATTACACAATGTCAGACATGTTCCTGAATTGAAGAAGAACCTGATTTCTCTAGGCACTTTGGATAGTCTTGGGTATAGCTTAGCCATTGTGAATGGCGAACTATCGGCTATCAAAGGTGACTTGGTGGCTTTAAAGAGAAAGAAGGTGGGGACATTGTACGAGCTTATTGGTTCCACGGTTGTTGGTAATGTGTCGGTTGCAAAGGGTTCTATGACTGAGGTGGAGGTTACTCAGTTGTGGCATATGAGACTTGGTCACATTGGCTTGAAGGGAATGACAGAACTTTCAAAGCGCGGTTTATTGGATGGACAGAAGACGGGGCCTATGGACTTTTGCGAGCACTGTGTGCTTGGAAAACAGAAAAAGGCTAGCTTCGGGAAGGGAGTTCACAACTCTAAAGGTATTCTTGATTACATTCATTCTGATTTATGGGGTCCGTCTAGGAAATTATCTAAGGGTGGTTCTCGTTAGTTATTGACTTTTGTTGATGATTATTCGCGAAAGGTGTTTGTCTATTTCTTGAAACATAAGAATGATGTGCTTTTGAATTTTAAGCAATGGAAAACTTTGGTTGAGAAACAGACATATAGACCCATAAAGAAACTGAGAACAGATAATGGCCTTGAGTTTGTCGAAAAGGAGATTACTGAATTTTGTAAAAATGAAGGTATTGGTCGACACAGAACTTGTGTGGGGAAACCACAACAGAATGGTGTTGCAGAAAGGATGAACCGCACGTTGTTAGAAAGGGCTCGGTGTTTGTTGTCACAGGTAGGGTTAGGTAAAGAATTTTGGGCGGAGGCGATTAGTATGACTGCTTACTTGGCTAATCGTTCTCCTAATTCTAGTATTGGGATGAAGACTCCGGTGGAGATGTGGTCAGGATCTCCAGGAGATTACTCGAGGTTTCGTATTTTCGGGTGTCCCGCCTATGCTTATGTGAACAATGGAAACAAGTTGGAGCCAAGAGCCAAAAAGTGTGTCTTTGTTGGCTATACTACTGGAGTGAAGGGATTCAGGTTATGGGATCCAGTTGCATCTAAGTTCCTGACAAGTAGAGATGTCACGTTTAATGAATCTCTACTTCTCCGTAAGAATAAGGGTTCTGCAGAACGATTACACAAACAGGTGGAGACAGACAGAGATGATACAGAAATGGTGGAAATAGACTTAGATGAAAAAGATATGTCTGATGAAGCAACTCCAATTGATGCTCCAGGTCAAGAAGAGGAGACAAGCAAGCAGGTGGAGACTACCAGTGATCTTGGTAGAGGTAAGAGGGACAAAAGACCTCCGGTTAGGTATGGTTTTGAAGAAATGGTGGCCTATGCATTAACAGCTGCTGAAACAGTAAATGTGCATGAACCAGTCTCTTATAAGTTATGTCTTGTAATGAATCTGCTAAATGGTCGGTTTCTATGGAAGAAGAGATGGTATCTCTCATGAAGAATCAGACATGGGAACTTGTGAGACCACCACCAAAGAAGAAGTTAGTCAGCTGCAAGTGGGTCTACAAGTTCAAAGAAGGTACTTCGGGTATTGAGGAAGCAAGGTACAAAGCAAGGTTAGTTGCTCGTGGTTTCACTCAAGTCGAAGGAGTAGACTACAATGAGATATTTTCACCGGTTGTGAGACACACATCTATTCGCGCCTTGTTGAGCATTGTGGCGATGCAAGATCTAGAGCTTGAGCAGTTAGATGTAAAGACGGCCTTTTTACATGGGGAGCTTGAGGAGGAGATCTATATGCGCCAGCCTGAAGGGTTTGTAGTCGAGGGTAAGGAGGATCATGTTTGCCTGTTGAAGAGATCCTTGTATGGTTTGAAGCAGTCACCTCGACAATGGTATAAAAGATTCGACACTTTTATGGTTACCCATGGCTTTGCTAGGAGCGAATTTGATAGCTGTGTCTACTTGAAGGTATGTAGTGATGGCACATTGATTTATCTTGTATTACATGTCGATGAAATGCTTGTGGATGCAAAAGATATCAATGATGTCAACCAGGTGAAATTAATGTTGCAAAGTGAGTTTGAGATGAAGGACTTAGGTGCTGCAAAGAAGATACTTGGCATGGAGATTGAACGGGATCAAAAGAAGGGACTCTTGTACTTGTCTCAGAAAAGGTATTTGGAGAGGGTTCTGGAACGATTCAATATGAGGAATGCCAAATCTGTAAGTACTCCTTTGGCATCTCACTTTAGGTTATCTTCTTTAGATAGTCCCAAGTCGAAAGATGATATGGATTATATGTCACGTGTTCCATATTCAAATGCTGTTGGAATGCTGTCAAGTGGATTCTGCGATACTTGAGTGGTACACCAGGGTTTTGCATCGTGTATGGCAAGAACAGTGATGGTTTTGTTGGGTATGTTGATTCAGATTGGGCGGAAATCTTGATGACAGGAAATCTACAACGGGATATGTATTTTGTCTTGGTGGTTCCTCTGTTAGTTGGAAATCTGGATTGCAAGAAGTCACGGCATTGTCTACTGCCGAGGCTGGGTATATGGCTATAACAGAGGCGGTCAAGGAAGCCAAATGGCTTGGTGGTTTGGTTCGTGAACTTGGTATTGTTCAAGGTGCTCCTGAGGTTTTCAGTGATAGCCAAAGTGCTATTTGTTTGGCGAATAATCAGAATTCTTTCCATAGGAGAACGAAGCACATTGACATAAAATATCATTTCGTAAGGACTACAATAGCGGATGGTGAAGTGGTCCTAAAGAAGGTTGATACAGTTGACAACCCAGCGGATATGTTGACAAAGCCATTGCAGATTGCTAAGTTCGAGCATTGCTTGGACTTAGTTGGGGTTACTAGTCATTGATGCCCTTCGGGGCGGGGGCGGCGGAGATAGGGATGTTCCCTTGGTTTACTAGTTTTTTCGGGATTGATCGTCAAGGTGGAGAATTGTTGAGTTTGGGTGACTCTCAATTGGTTTTGGCGAAATTCGGCACAGCAGACTTCTGGGCGGTCGCCCATGGTGATTCTGGGCGGTCGCCCATATTGCGGTTCCAGGAGAAGGACAATCTGATCATGTGGGCGGTCGCCCACATGGGTTCTGGGCGGTCGCCCCAGTTGACGGGCTGGACTGCTCGGTTTCCTGGTAGGGTTATTTTTAGGGTAAAAATATAAAACCCTTGTGTAGTCTTTTGTGCCGTCATATCCTTGAGTCAGAGAGAAATAGAAAAACTAGGGTTATTCATTATTGAGTGATTGTGAGATTGTATCACCTTGTAATCTCCTTGTACTCTCATTGATTATAGTGGATTGTTCTTCGTCGCCCGTGGTTTTTTACTCTTCTTGTTTAGAAGGGTTTTCCACGTAAATCTCTGTGTTCTTTGTTTTCTTTTGCTTTCTCTTTGCTATTTTGTGCTTTGATCTATTCTAGATAAGTGATTGTTGGACCTTTTAACCTAACATATATTTTTATTAGGTCCGACAATTAAAAATTGGTTTAAAAGTCTTTCTTTTCGCGCACCAACCAGTACAACCATCTCGCCCGGTTCGGTCCGGTTTGGACGGTACATGACGGTTCAGGGCGATACAGAAACTGAGACAGAATTATACCTGTACCGCACCGGTTTTCAACTGGGACAGAGCGTACCGGCCGATGCGGTGCGGTACGGTACGGCACGGCACGGGATTTATAACTATGGTATAACTATAAAAGTGTACGAAGGGGTGAGATTTGTTTGGACCCAATGTATGTCCCACCAAAGAATAAACGAACCTATGCTCGAGAGGGTGTGAGGGAGAGGAAGGGAGAGAGAGAGAGAGTTGTTGGGGGTGTAAAATGTGAAGTCACATATTAGTACAGTACATGGTGGATAGAGTTAGGTGGTCTTACAAAAGGAAATTATGAACATGCAGATTCATCCAACCCCAACTACGCAATGACCCTCCCCAAAAAGTTAAAGTTGATCCCTCCTCCCCTCTTCTTAGTCACAACCCCCGCTGCCTAATCCATCCTTTTCATGGCATGCATACGTAAGTATTTTGACATTACTTTTGTCTCCATTTTCATTTTCATTATCATGTTCATGTTCATGTTCATGTTCATGTTCATGTTCATGTTATAGACACACTCACATACTCCATCATCACCCTTTACTCTTTAACATCCCCTAATTTCTCCTCCTCCTCATTAACACACACAAACACACACTAAAACTGCAGCAGCATAGCATAGCATAGGAAGAAGAAATGTCTGAATTTGTACCCCATCCCGTCAAAGATCAATTTCCTGGAGTCGAATTCTGTGTTAACAGTAACCCTTCATGGCGTACGTTTACTTTTTTTTTTTTTTTTTTTTCTCTCTTCCCGCATTTCATTCAATTTCCAAGTTCAATTCTATTTCGTGTGTGATTGTCGATTTACAATTTCTCCATTGTTTTCTCAGTTGTTTAAGTACTCTTACTTCTCATGATACTCGTCGCATTGACCGTTGACATGCCAAACTTTTTAAGGAATTTGTTTTGCCTGTTTATTCATTGATTGTACAACGTTACATGGGGGCCGGAACCAGAAAATATTCAAAAGGGGCCTAAATTATTTTCACCTGAAGTGGGCATAAACAAATTTAATGCATTTGTTTCTGTATATTAACGGATCAAGTTTCAATAAATTTCATTTGAACCCCTAAATTCTGTAAATATTTGCATTAGTAATTTTTTGTGATCAAATTGGGGCAAGTGCCTCCATTACCTTGTGTGTAGCTCGGCCAATGCAGTGGGATTGCATTAAAGCTATTTGGTTATATAGATTAACTCCTATTTGTTTAAAAAAAGTTGAATAATTTATTTAGGTCGGAAGAAAAACCAAAAAAAGTTTTAACATTTATTTTATGAGACGGATAGAGTAAATACCTAGCACATAGATTTACAGCTTTTCATTGTTCACTTACTTTTTCTTTCCTGCATCTTCTTATTTGACTCATAATTTCCAATACAATGCAGCTGAAACCATCATTCTGGCGTTCCAACATTATCTTGTAATGCTTGGTACCATTGTTATTATAGCCTCCATCATTGCTCCTCAAATGGGTGGTGGCAATGTAAGAATATTAATCTCTCAAACTTCTAAACAATTTCTGTGCTAAGAGGGTAACTTTTTTTTCTTTTTTTTTTTTTTTTTTTTTTGACATTTTCTCTGATTTTGAAATTATCAGACAGAGAAGGCCCAGCTGATTCAAACTATGCTTTTCGTTTCTGGAATCAACACGTTGCTACAAACTTTGTACGGGACAAGGCTTCCTATCGTAATAGGGCCATCAATCCGATTCATCATTCCTACGCTTTATATATCGTTACACAATCGTTATAGTTTCTACATCATTCCCCATGATGTTAGTCCTTAACTCTTGATATTATTTAATCATACTCTTTTTAGTTTCTTCATTTGCCGGTCTTCGTAAATTTTGATCATGCACAGAGTAAATTCCATAAAGTCATTCCCAACCTTTTGTTTTCTTCAGCGATTTGTACACACTATGAGAGGAATGCAAGGGGCACTTATGATCTCATCCCTTCTTCCTATATTACTTGGCTTCCTGGGTATTTGGAGAATCGTTGTGAGGTAGGTTCCTTCCTTCAAAGATTTTACACATTTGCGTATTTTTTTTAATTTTTTTGTTATATTTTTTAACCAAAACATACGTACAAAGTCGTATAGGTTAAGTTCCTTTGGTTACATAAAGATTGTTAGTTAAATTATTTGGATTTCAGCTGATTTTTCATGGTGCGATGATGTATAGGTTTCTAAGCCCTCTATCTGCTGTTCCTCTGGTAACCCTTGTTGGACTTGGACTTTACGCCCAAGGATTTCCCCTGGTAAGTGATGTCTTTTCCATAAAACTACGTTAATGCATTTCTGAAATATTTTTGTTATCTTTAAGTTGAGAAATGACTTTCTAAGTGAGATTCTGAATAGTGTGGGTATATTAATTTAGTCAGATTCAAGTATTATTACGTATTTTGGTCTTGTCATATTACTCCTCTGTTAGAAGGATACGTGCTTTGACACATTTTCTTGATGCTTGTAGTTGGCACAGTGTGTTGAGATTGGGCTTCCGGAGTTAATTATACTACTCATACTTTCTCAGGCGAGTTGAGCACTTTGAGTATGTTTGTATTGATGTAGCTAATGACTTAAAGAATGTACTCCCTCCGTCCCAAAAAATGTCCGAATTCGCTCTTAATCAAAAGCGAATTTGGACATTCATTTTGGGACAGTGGTAGTAGTACTATGTATCTTATGGACTCGTTAGATTATTTAACCAGCTCGTTTAGAACTCTTAGCATTAGATATTTCTTCTTTAATCAGTGTCTTTTTCTCAGAAACTTGTTATAACATTCAAACTTAAAGACTATGTTTCTATTAAACTTCACTTCTATTTGCAGTTTATTCCTTACTGGTGGAAATCAAAATGGCTTGATCGATTTGCTGTCCTAATCTCGGTAGGGTTAGTATGGTCATATGCAGCCCTTTTGACAGCAGCTGGTGCATACAATAATAGACCTCCATTAACTCAGTTCAGTTGCCGTGTTGATCGCTCCGGCCTCATTGGTGGTGCTTCCTGGTTATTCTCACAACTTACATTTCTTATACTTCAGTTTAAGAACCCCGGAAATTATCGGCCTCTTTCTCCTCATTATAGATGTTTATATATATATATATACTCCCTCCGTCCTAAAATGATCTTCCTATTTGTCATTTTTCATTGTCCCAAAAAGTTCTCCTCATTTCCACAATTTAAGCTTAAAAGTTCATAAACATAGCATGGATCGTGTAGCAAGTGTTTATATCCTTAAAAAGTTTGAATAGTCAAATGCGAAGATCATTTTGGGACAGAGGGAGTATATGTGTGAACATTAACATTATGCCTCCTGTTAATTTATTTATGACAATATTTCTTCTGTTGATTTATGACCATATTTCCTCTGTTTATTATAGATATGCATATGACAAAGGGAGTATATCCTACTGTGGTTACAGATTTGTGCGCTCTTTATTCTGAAGAATTTTCTCGTTCACATACAGGATAAAGTTTCCATATCCGTTCCAATGGGGGCGTCCTTCTTTAAATGCTGGGGATGCTTTTGTGATGGTTGCTGCAGCATTTGTTTCTCTCATTGAGGTTTGTTTATATAGCTCTCCTCAAATCTCCTTTTACTATTTTTATTTTTTTTGCTATTAGAACCTTTTTATATTTCCCCTATGCCTTTTGAGAATTGTATTTGCTTATCCTTGTAAATGAGAAACGTTTGATTTTTCGTTGACATTTTCCTTTTATCATATTGAAAGTCAACGGGCACGTTTATTGCTGCATCAAGATATGGGAGTGCAACACATGTACCACCTTCTGTTCTCAGCCGTGGTGCTGGATGGCTGGTAAGCACTGATCAGAGCCATTGTGTTTAAACTATCAAATCCGGGGTTTTTTTTTTTTTTTTTTTTTTTTTGGGATTTTTTCTGCTGAATACCTTCTTTATTTAACTTTTTACTTTCTTGTTTTTGACAATTTTTAGGGAATTGGTATTTTGCTGGATGGTTTATGGGGCACTGCTACCGGCTCTACCGCATCTGTGTAATAAATCTAATCTTTGTTAGCTTATAATCCCACCTCTTCCACTGAGGACATGTTTTAACTCTTTTCATCTTCATTGATAATAAACATTTGCAATTTTAACCGCCATTTTTGATGTCCTGTTTTATTGTTTCGTGTAGTGAAAATGTAGGCCTTTTGGCACTAACAAGAGTTGGAAGCCGGAGAGTGGTTCAACTATCAGCAGGCTTCATGTTTTTCTTTTCTATTTTCGGTGGGTTTTTTTCTGTAAAATTTAGACAGTTCGTTAAGTCCGTTGATGTTAATATTAAGAGCACTACAATTTCTTATTTGGTAATGGCTCCAAGTTTGGTTTGACTGACTTTTCATTTGTTTGTGGATGGTTGCAGGGAAATTTGGAGCTCTAATTGCTTCTATTCCTTTAGCAATTGTTGGAGCGTTGTACTGCATCTTGTTTGCCTACATGTGTAAGTTTTTTTTCCCCCTTCTATTTCTAGTCAATAAATAAAAAATAGGGGTTTCAATCTTGGGTATCCTTTTATTCTTTTGATCATACGATATATTTCTTTGGGCAGCTTCGGCGGGTCTAGGATTGCTTCAATATTGCAACCTCAACTCCCACCGAACAAAGTTCATACTAGGATTCGCACTCTTCATGGGCCTTTCCGTACCACAATACTTCAACAATTATGTTATAACAACTGGTAATGGCCCTGTTCGTAGTCCTTCCACATGGGTACGTACGAATGCCTTATAATTAATTAGCTCCCATCAATAATTTACATTTGACTTTCCCTCATCTTTGAATTTTGACCATCTTTGACGCTTTTTTTTTTTTTTTTTTTCAGTTCAATGAAATGATGCTAGTGATCTTCACATCCCCAGCAACAGTGGGCGGAATCATTGCATTTTTTTTAGATTGCACGCTCGGATATCATCTGAAAGAGATACGGAAAGAGAGTGGAAGGCATTGGTGGGGAAAGTTCAGTTACTTTGATAAAGATCCTAGGAGTTATGAATTCTACTCACTTCCTTATGGTCTTTCAAAGTACTTTCCATCAATATAAATCTGTTTCCTATTCAACCACATTTCATTTCATTCATATCTAGTAGAAATAGAATTACATTCCAGATTTATACAGAATGTAAATGTGACTATATTGTTGGCAGAGGGATTACATGATAATTTGAAAAAGAAGTGTTATAGCAAAATTTTACTTGGTTGAGCTCAATGAAATGAATCCAGCCTCCTCTAACTGTGTAATTAAGGCTTGGATTTATCAGTAATGTGGTAATTAATTATGACATTGTTCAACTTATATGAATATTTTAGTATGTCAGAAAGGTTCAAACAACATGAGGTTTGGTACACTTAAGTGCTAATCCTTTACTAATCGTGATTTCGCCACCCAAAATGGGTCGGTTCTGGTTGAACAAAGGGATGATCAGAGTTGGATATCTAGCCTCAGTCTCCATTGTTGAAGAGGAAGAACGAATCTGGACTTTGGATTTTTAATGCGGAAACAAGAATATGGCAGGCAGTACTAGTAGTACTAGAGCAGGGTTGTTGTGGTTCCAACTTTGAAACTTGAAAGCAAAAGACATCATTCATCTATATTCCTCGGGAAACCAAAATTTTACGAGCGTAATAGTCTAAACTATAATTTGGCTCTTTTTTTTTTAACGATATCTTCGTCAAGAGGCATACGAGAGAGATCGAACCTTACAACTCACAGATTATGAGACATAGCTTTTACCACTGAGTCACTCTTTCTTTTAAGGACTAATTAGGCTTGTTTATTACTGTTTACTAGTGGGTAACCCGTGCTCTGCACGGGTAACTAATTTGCTATTTTTTTTATATTTACTATTTTTATATTTTTATTTTGATAAAAATTATTTTTTGACATTCATTTTGGAAAGAGGAAGTAGATAAATTGATCAAGATTGATTTTTCTTTTATAAGTGAGAAATAAAAAATTATTATCATTTGTAAATAATTGTGAAATGAATTTATCAATTTTGAATAATTGGGAAATTCAGTCATCGGTTTTTATATAAAGTTGTGGTTACTATTTTTTCTTAAATTTAAACAACTGATAAATGAATTTTATAAGTGAAAAATGACACAACTGTAAAATCACACAACTGTGAAATTACACAATTGAAAAATCAATTGAGAAAATGATTTTACAAGTGAAAAAAATGAGAAAATAATACAATTGTGAAATCAAACAACGGTGAAAATCAGACAACTGAGAAATCATATAATTGTGAAATCAGTTGAGAAATGACTTTAGAAGTGAAAATGGAAGAATGACACAACTGTGAAATCAATTGAAAAATAATTTTACAAGTGAAAAATCAAAAAATGACACAACTGTGAAATCATACAACTGTGAAATGAACGTCTCAGTTATTAAAATCAACTCATGTGTGAACAACTTTGAAATCAATGTCCCAGTTATTATATTCAAATTCATGTGTGAACAAATGTGAAATGTATGTCTCAGTCATTATAATAATTTTTAAAAATTAAGAGATTAATTTATCAGTTTTTACAAGTGAAAAATGAAAAACTGACACAATTGTGAAATCACACAACTAAGAAATCAGTTGAAAAATAATTTTACAAGTGAAAATGAAATTTTTATTTTCTAAAATTGTGAAATTAATTGAGACATGATAAATGATTTTCTCAAATTTTTATTAGTGAAAAATAAGATTTTTATTTCTAAAATTTGAATAATGTGTTGAGTGTACTTGTTTGATCCGTTTCGACGACACGATTGAAACGGTGTTCTCGGATTATTTTTCTGATTTCTAGATTTTGAGATATTACATTTTAAAATTTTTGGTGAAAAACAAAAAGGAAGAGAGAAAGAGGAGACGTGAAGAGAGACAAACGCATGATCTAAATGCGCTTGCGGCAGGATTGCTGTGCGCAAGTTTGGGTTTTAGGGGAAATCTGGTCCAGCAAATATTCTAGGGACTTTTTGGCGAGTTTCCATAATATATGTCCTTATTGGTAGTTTTCATTTGTCTGAGGGACTTATTGGTCAAAGCCTCGTGTTTTCCTATAACTAGAGCCCCCTCTTAACCCTCTTACTCTTAGAGACACAATCTCACCTTTGGGAATATACTAATAGCTCTGAATTCTAGCCTATAAACTCCCTCAGATACATCCTCTCCCATATCGCTTATCGTAATTCGACCCGAGAACACTACTATTTGCATGCATAGCCTTTTTTGAATGCTTTGGGTTATATCAAATCGGAGTGACGACTTTAAAATTAATAAAAACTTTTAAATGGTTAATAGAATTCATTATGAATATCCTATTCTGATTCGACCTATTATTATTATGAGCAAATTGCAATTTGGAAACCTAAGTTTTACACATAGTTGCAGTACGCCACCCAAGAGTTAAATCTGCGAATAGGTATCCTGAGTTTGTATTTTTTTGCAATCCGGTATAAAAAATGTTTAAAAACTAACGAAATCGTCAAATTATTGACGGGTTGGAAGTCATGTGCCATTCACGTGAGTTTTTTTAACAGTAATCTTGCCATTTGTTGTACGGTTCTCTCTGACTAAGTTGCCGCTTGCGGTGGTCGGCCGGAGATTAACAAGTGCCAGTGAACGCCAATAGGGCCTGAATTTTAAGCAGCAATTTTAAGCTGATCTATGATTGATTTTTGGTGATTTTTGCGCCTTTATTTTTGTTTTTCCAAGCCACATTCTCCAGTGACACTTATTATTCGCTTCAAGCTTGTTTAGTCTGAGCTATTAAGTTTCCCCTATTTTTCCCGCGAAGATATAAGGTAGCTTTCATGGCTATATTTTAGGTGGCGGGTGAAATTTTTGCCACTTTAGATGATGAAGTTTGGAAAAGATAGCGGTGATCGGCGGTGAGAGAAAGGGATAAGATAGCCGGATAAAACGATGCTTGATTCCAACAATTATTGTAGAGTTTCAGATTTCCTTAGACGACGCGTATGTGCCATGATGGTGGTTCTGTTTTCGTCATTATTCTCATCTTGGAGAGAAGAGCCCAGATCTGGATTTTTTCCCTCGCCGGTGTGTTGTCGGTGACAAAGCAGTCGTCGGAGTGGAGGGGGTGTCGGAATTTTGTCCAGCGTTTGGGGAGCTTATATTTGCTCTGGATGGCATATGACTTCCAACCCGTCAATAATTTAACTATTTCGTTAGTTTTTAAACGTTGTATAAATCTCAGGTTACCAAATTGCAAAAAACAAAATACAAACTCATGACACCAATTCACAGGTTTTAACTCTTGGGTGGCGTACTGCAACTATGTGTAAAATTCAGGTTACCAAATTGCAATTTACCCTATTATTATCGATAACTTTCCCAATCGTTTATTGCATCAAAACGGGGTATTCATAGTGGCGACTTTGCTAGTTAATTAAGCTTTGAAATCGTTTTAAAACTAAATGTAGCACTTTCCTTATGGTATATCCCAAAATAAATGTCGTATTTCTAAATGTGGAAAAGCCTTAGTGCAATTTATCAATGTCAAATTTATGTACAAATGAGTAAAGAAAAATCCGTGAAAACGTTGACAAATCAAATACAACATTTATTAAGGGACGCAGGGAACATTAAATTTCAAGGAAAATAATTTGTATAATACTTAATTTACAGGAGCGCGGCCATATATATGATGGTAGACGTGTCCAATTCTCCACCGGAACCGGCTAACCGGCGGTTAACCGGCCGGTCAAAACCGGTCAAAACCGGCCAACCGTTTCGGATGTTAACCGGATGGGGCCGGTCCGGTTAAGGATAGACATTACACAAACCGGTAAACCGGCGGTTATAACCGTCGGTTAAGTAACCGGTTGGACCGGCGGTTATAACCGGCGGTTAACGGTTAAACCGGTTTTTCCAGAAATGCCAGTGTGGCCCCTCCCAACGGCTAGTTGACCAGAAAGGTCCAAAACGGCTAGTTTGTCAGTTTTTGGCCGTTACTTTTCTGACCAAAAACGGCTATAATGCAGAAAAAAAAAAAAAGTTTTTTTCCAGTTTTTTGATACTATAAATATCCCCTCCCTCCTCCCAATCTTTTCCCACAATTCTACCCTACCCCTACCTAATTCTCTCCATATTTCTCTCTCTACTCTTCAAAGACTCCAGTTAATTTTCAAATTTCAGTTAGTTTCCAGTCAGTTATTTAACAGATTCCAGTTAGTTTCCAGATTCCTGTCAGTTATTTAACGAATTCCAGTCAGTTTTTTAACGGTTCCAGTTAGTTTATCAGTTTTCAGTTAGTTTTTTTCAGACTTCCAGTCAGTTTTTTAACGGTTCCAGTTAGTTTATCAGTTTTCAGTTAATTTTTTCAGATTTCCAGTCATTTTTTAACGGTTCCAGTTAGTTTTATCAGTTTTCAGTTAATTTTTTTCAGATTTCCAGTCAGTTTTCTAAAGTTCCAGTTAGTTTGTCAGTTTTTAGTTAATTTTTTCCAGTTTTCCAGTCAGTTTTTAACGGTTCCAGTCAATTTTTAACGGTTCCAGTCAGTTTTTTGACATTTTCCAGTTAAATTTCAAGATTTCAGTTAGTTTTCCAGATTTCAGTTCAAAAAATGTCTTCATCTCGAAATCTTGGCAAGTCTCATGTTGATTCTACCTCCCAAAACCAAGATTTTGATCAATTTTTTGAGGAACCCTTTGTTGAAAATCAAAATGAGCAAGGGACGGAAGAAAATGTTGTTGAAAGTCAAAGTGGTAGAGGCGGCCGAGGCCGAGGTCGAGGTGGTCGGAGTCGCGGACAAGGAAAAGCACAACAACGTCAACCACGAGAATCTAGATCCGACATTTTTGCCATCCATTTCCAAAAAATACAAATTGACCCCAATGACCATATCCATTTCAAAGTGCAATGCAACTATTGTCCAAAATGGTACGGCTTTAAAAAGGGTGGAGGGTATGGGTCAATGAACGCGCATATGTCATCAAAACATCCTGAAAAACTTGGGATTGAGGGCGATCAATCTCAATTACAATTCAATCCAATTGCTCAAGGCCAAGGTACGTCTTCGATATTATTTAAATTTAATAATATCTTTTATAGGAAAGAGTTGGCCAAATTTGTGTGTGTTAAAGGGCTTCCTTTTAATTTTGCGGATGATGATTTTTTTCAAAATTTTATTAGACTTTCTTTAAATCCATCCGGTCATAAAGTGCCACGGTCGACTCTAGTACGCGATATTAAAATGGTGGTGTCGGAATATAAATTAAAATTAATTGAGGATTTAGCAAAATTAAATCATAGAGTTTCAATTTGTGCCGATGGTTGGAGTGATCATTGGCTTAGAAATAGTTATTTGGGTGTTACATGCCATTGGATAGATAATTCATGGACTATCCAAAAAAGATTAATTGCATATGATAGTTTTGAACCACCCCATTCCGCGGAAAATATTTGTAGAAAGTTGCACGGCGTTTTGGCAAAATATGGTCTTATTCAAAAATTATTCACTATTTCATTCGACAACGCTAGTGCTAATACCGCTAGTATACCGGAGTTGAAGCTTATTTGTCAACCGTCACTTGGGGGTAAGTTTTTTCATATAAGATGTTTATGTCATATAATTAATTTATGTGTTAAAGACGGTTTGGATGCGTTGGATATATATGTTAAACCCATTAGAGATGCTCTCGTTTTTATTGCAAAAAAATAATAGAGTTACAAGAAAATGGATCGATTTTTTGAAAAGTAAGGGTTTAAATGAAAAATATTTTTCTATGGATGTTCCGACTAGGTGGAATTCCACCTATACAATGTTAAAGGATGGTTTTGAGTATAAAGAGCTTCTCATGGAATTTTTTCTTCATTTGGGTACGGACATCCCTTTATTTGCTTATCATTGGAACGCTTGCATTAATTTATGCCAATTATTAAAGATTTTCTTTACCGCTACCGAGGCTTTGTCGGGAGTTTATTATCCAACTTCTTTTTTGGTACTTGAGCAATGTGTGCAATTGTTCGAAGTTTTAACATGCTAGCAAGTTGCGATGGGCCCAAGCATTATTGAAATGAGGGTAAAGTGGCTAAAATATTTTGATACTATTCCGTCTCTATTTTTGGTTGCAAAATTATTTGATCCCCGTGTTACATTGGACAACCTAGAGGCGATAGTAAAGTTTTATTATGAGAATTTATACCCAAATGGGGACGGAGTACATGAAAGCCCGGCGATTATTGTTCAAAATACAAAACAAGATTTGGTGACTCTTTATAATGAGTATAATGCAAAGTATGGAAATCCTTCTCAACAACAACAAGAACCCTCATATACTAAAAAGATATTGCTACACAAGAAGATGGTGGGCTCACTTTCAATCCATATGGATTTTTTGACGACTTGTTTTCCTCAAAACGTCCCAGAATGGCTTCTTCTTCTTCTTCTTCTTCTTCTTCTTCTTCTTCTTCTACCATTCCTTACGAGTTGGAATTATATTTCAACTCCAATTTTGATTATGTACAAAACACTTCAAATAATTCTAAATTTGACGTTTTGAGGTGGTGGGCACAAAGGCATGAAAGTTATCCCATACTCTCTTTAATTGCAAAAGAAGTCTTAGCCGCTCCCGCTTCAACGGTGGCGGTCGAATCGGCATTTAGCGTGGGAGGAAATGTTTTGGATCCAAGACGTTCCCAACTAACGGTTGATAATTTGGAAAATCAACTCTTACTTGGTGATTGGATTAGAGCGGAAAAGAGAGAGCAAGATATGCCTTATGAAGAGGATATACAAGATCCACGATATCAATACGACTTGGAAGGGTCTACGGGAAGTTCGGAAGGGGAAGGCAATTAGAAAGTTTTTTTATTTTTTTAATGTTTACAATAGTTTTATTTTAGTTTCATTGTAATAGTTAAGTTGAGGTAAAGGTTCCATTATGTCCTCCCTTAATTATAAAAGGGCAAGGATTGGTTGTCCCCCTCTTTGTAATTTTAATTTTAATTAATAAAATTTAAGGGTACCGTCCCTTTTTTAAAAAAAATACACTATATTTCTTGAGTATTTTTTGAAAAAAGCTCAAAAAAAATCTTTTGGGTTTCAATTTAAATGCTAACATATTTTTAAATATTTTTGAAAAAAATAATTACATTTTACAAGTTTATTAACTTTCTATCCCAAAAAAAAAAAAAAAAAAAAAGCTTAAATATAATTTTTTTCGTTGGGCCAAACCCAAACCAAAGGAAAAAAGGAAAAATGCCCAAGGCCCAAGCTTAAATATAAGCGGCCCAGTAGGCTGTTGGCCCACCGCCCACAACTCCTCCAGCTCGGGCCTCCTCCAGCTCCAGCCCGCCAAGGCGCCAACCGCCCAACCCAAGCCCAGCCCAGCCCAGTCCAAGCCAAGAAAGACCCAGCCCCAGCCCAGCCCTTTTTTTTTTTTTTTTTAATTTTCTGAGTTTCTGTTCTGCACATTGTGGTCCACCACTTTGAATTATGTCAGTTTGGTCCCCCAACGGCTATTTTTTAACTTGGCTGAGAATTTCCATCAATTTAACTATAAATACCCCCTCCCTCCTCACTATTTTTTCACACTACTACCTCACAAACCCTTTCTCTACAATATAAATCTTTCTCTACAATCAAACATCCCCAAGTTTATTACTTTTTTCGTTAACTTTCTAACGAAATGGCTTCCAATTCAAACAATGAGAGGGTGGGACAATTTACTATTATGGGGAGGCATTTTACAATCACACCACTCAACGAAGATGGCTTGTACATGGCGCCCACTACGCCCACACACAAATTCACTTGCAAGTATTGTGGAATGACGTACATCTTTAGAAAAGGTGGTGGGTACGGTACATTCAAGAGGCATATTACAACAAAGCATCCCGAAAGACAAGAATAGAAGATTTTCAGTTAAATTTCCAGAATTTAGTCAGTTATTTAACTTATTTTCATATTTCCAGTCATATTTTTAACGATTCCAGTTACTTTGTAAGGACTTCAGCCAGTTTATTCAAATTTTCCGTTAGTTTTTTTGACATTTTCAGTTAAATTTCCAGATTTCAAGTCACTTTTTTTACATTTTCAGTTTTTTTTTTTTTTTAAAAAAAGGTTAAAAATTAGGCGGTTTAACCGGTTTAACCGGATTAACCGGTTAACCGCCTAACCTTAACCGTTATAGCCGGTTAGCCGGGCCGGTTCCGGTTGGTTCCATGTTAAATTTCTAACCGCCGGTTATAACCGGTTAACCGGCGGTTAACCGGATTGGACACGTCTATATGATGGTCTAGCCATTTTCAAATTGAAAACAACCCATAAAAAAAAATCAAGGATTTAACTAGATAAAAATTTAAGCACCTAGATTTAGTCGGAACTCATGGAAGATGGTAATTAGTTCTATACCCCTCCTTCTCTGCCACTCCCCAAAATCAATTATCATTTTCCTGTAACCCAAAGTATAAACTTCAGTCCACACGCCCTATTTCCCAGTTTCGAATCTTCAAATCCGTAAATGAAGCTCCATTAAGAGGACTTCAATCTATATTGAAACCCCTTATTGCAAGAATCCACAAAATCATGGCACACAAAATTCAATTGGTATTTAGTTTCACGTTAAAATTGTTAGTTTCCTCCTCTAGTTTTTTTTTTTTTTTTTTTTTCCCAAATACATTCTTATTTAGGTGGAACTCAAGAGAGAGAGAGAAGGTGCAGGATTCTGGAGGAGGAAGCTATCGCCGGCCAACGACGTGCAATCGAAATTGGGAGTGGGGAGAGATGACTGAAATATTGAAAAATGCTTCTTTAAGTAGATTTGAGATTACAGTTTTGCCCTCATTACCCATTTTCTTCCTCTATAAAATTAGGGTTGTTTTGGTCACAAAAAGTTGGGCCACATGTTAACCTACCCTGGAAGAGGGTATCCTAACAAAACCCATATATATATATATATATATATATATATATGGGTTTTTGTTATGATACCCCTTCAAGTAGGGCTGAGCAAAATAATTTCAGAACCGGACCGGACCGGAGGAACCGGACCGGACCAATACTTTTGGTTTGGTCCTGGTTCTAAATTTCTTAAGAACCGACAAATTGGTCCGGTTCCGGATTTCATAAATTTAACATCGGTTTTGGACCGGACCGGACCAATAATATAACATATATAGTTTTATATAAAATGCTAATATATAAAAATTGTATTTTTCTAGTTATATAACAATATCTACTATTTGTTAACAAAAATTACAAGCCTACTGTTGTTGGTCTTCTTTTTACTAATCAAGAAACATACATATATGTATATTATTTTACTGAACATAAATATATCATGAAAGTTAATGTACTGTTCAAGTTCATATAATTCTAGATTGCAGATTTGGATTTCTTAGTTCTGCCCATAAATTATGTGCATCTAGTGAAAGAAAGATTTTCTTCTCTAAATAATTTTTTTCTTAATCTCTTGCTGAAGTTATGACAAAAGGAAAATTAATAACAAATGTATATTTTAGCGGAACCGGACCAATAGAACCAGAACCGATGTTTTGGTTCTTGTACGTATTGGTTCGGTCTTGGTTCCAAATTTTTGTAGAACCGAATTGTTGGTTCGGTCCCGGTTTTATGAAATTTTGACAAAAACCGGACCGGACCGTGAACACCCCTACCTTCAAGGGTATCTTAACAAATGACCCATAATTATTGGACTAAAGAACCCTTAATTTCTCTTTTTAAGCAAATACAAATAGGGGATAAGATAGTAATTTCAAAAATAAAAGAAGGCCCACTCTCCATTTACTTTGATTCTCTTTCCCAATTGATTGCCCAGACTCCTCTCCTGCAATTGCATTCCGCCATGGCCACTGTGCTTCTTCCTCCGTCCCATCTACCGGCACGATTCTTTTCTCCCTCTCTTTATAACTCTCATGCTGGCTCGAATTTTGCTTTTGATGAGCCCCAAGCTCTGTCCTCCTGAATCGACCATGATTTAAGTTCGAAGGAGAGATGGGGGTTTAATCAAATTGGTAGCACTTTTATTTACCATGAGGACTTTTTAGTTAGGAATAATCAAATGGGTTTATGAATAGATGGATATTGAACACGCTGGAATTTGTCCAGTTAATTGAACTCAGCATGTGTGATGTCATGGTGGATTTGGTGTGTTGAAGAGAGAGAACGAGGGGGAGACGAGGGGCAAGGGCAAGGATATGCATGTGCTAGTATTGATTTCAAAATGACTATTGTACCCTCAGAAGTAATGTTTTCTTTCCAGTGATAAAAGGATAATTTGGTCAAGAAAATATGGGTCATTTGCTAAGATACCCTTGAAAGGGTATCCTAACAAAACCCTATATATATATATACTCCCTCCATCCAATTTCAAATGGCAAATACTAGGTTGGCACGGGGATTAAGGGAAAAAGTGAAAAAGGTGAGGTGTTGTGAGTGTTGATAGTTGAGTGGGAGAGAGAAAGTGGGGTAGAGAATAGTTAGTGGATTAGTGGATGTGAGTGTGCAAGTGGGTTAAAACTTGTCATTTTTGGATTTTGCAATTTTAATTGGGACACCCTTTTTGGCAACTTTTGCAATTTGAAATGGGACGGAGGGAGTATATATATATATATATATATGACAAAAACGTGTATGAGAACACCATGACCCATCTCATAGTAGAGACGGGTCATTTTTGACCCATGACCTACGTGCAAAAAGAAATATTTTTTTTTTCTTGTTTTTTTTTTTTTCCGGTTTGCCAAAAGTAATAGTTACTATAACTAAATGTAACAAACGTGTTACTTATATGTAACAGTTTGTATACATAAAAGTAATACATATATACAGAAAAGTAACAGTGTTTTTTTTATGTTTTCTTCGTTTGCCAAAAGTAATACTTATTATAACTAAAATATAACGAACGTGTTACTTATACTCCCCCTGTCCCGCCCGAAATAGGATTTTGGTAAACTTGACTTTACTTTGACCAAGTCTTTTTAAGAAAATATAATAATCCAAATAAAAATTTATAAATTGTTATAGTATCACAATTAATAATACTCTCAATAACAGTTTTTAAATTTATATTAAGATAATTATTTATTATTTAAATTACATAGTCAAAGTATAAAAAAAACTACCAAAATCCTATTTCGGGCGGAACAGAGGGAGTATGTAATAGTGTTTATACATAATTATAACACATATGTATAGAAAAAGTAACAATTCAACAATTTACACTTTCACTAAAAACACTTGTGTTAGTAACATTGTAAAAATAAGAAAGTAAATTTTTTTATGAATGAATGTTACATTTTACTTGTATAATAACATTGTAAAACAGTTACATTTACTTGTATAATAGTATATCTATATATTTTCAAATATAAGTTACAATAGATTCAATTTATCATGATACATGTAAAAGTATTACATTATCTATAGAAATTTGTTACAATTTCATATACTAAAATGTTACATTTGTACACACACACACACACACACACACACACACACACACACACACACACACACACACACATATATATATATATATATATATATATATATATATATATATATATAATCCTCCATCCCATTTGAAGCTTCACCATTTTGGTGATGGCACACAAATTATGGAAAATGGGGCCTACAATTTAAATATGTGAGACCATCTACAATGGATTAAACGAAATTTCCCATTCAACACCCACTTTATCACTCCACATCAGCTTCTCTCTCTTCCAACTCATCCATTCAACACTCATTCAACTTTTAACCCTACAATGGTTTGTTTAATCCCTCATTCAACACTTTTCTCACTCATCATCCTATACCCCACCACTTAAAATTTATTTTTTATTTTTTATTTTTATGATTAGTGTTGAAATAGTTATTATTGGGATCTATTTCAAGAAAAAGATGGGGGGGGGGGTTTGTGTCGGAATACAATGAAACTTACGTCAATTTAAAGAGATTTTTTTTTTTAGGAATTTTGGTGTAAAAAAAAAAATAATAAAAAAACATTTTCTTTAAAACAATTGAGCTCAAACAATTGAGATAAAAAAAAATCGTCAGCCAATGGGGAGTTGCCAAGTGTCAAAACCAGGAAAAAAGAAAAAAAAAAACCGCCTGGCCCTTGCTGTGACGCGCCTTCCAAGGCGCGTGTAATGCACGCGCCTGCCTCGCCCATTGTTTCGCGCCACGTGGCGAAATTGCTGACAACTTCTCCATTCACAATTGTTGAATGGGTTCAACAAAATCCCCATTCAACAATCCATTAAACCACCATTGCACCCCATTAAACAAAATCATCCCCATTAAACACTCCATTAAACCACCATTGTGGATGGTCTGAGAGGGGAAAGTTAGTGGGCATGACAAATGGGCCCCATAATATAAGTATGTGAGAGGAAGAAGTGAGTGGGTATGACAAGTGGGGCCTACAATTTTTTACTATTTTAGGAAAGAATGAAGCTTTTAACGGGACACCCATTTGGGTAAAAGGTGAAGCTTCAAATGGGACGGATGGAGTATATATATATAGGGTCGTGCTCCTGTGAGAACCTAAATATCGTGAGAACTGTGAGAACTTGGATACATTAGGTTTTTACCTAATGTATCCAATGGTTCACTTGGATACATTGGATACATTACTTGGATACATTAGGTTCTTACCTAATGTATCCAAGTTCTCACGATATTTAGGTTCTCATTTGAGCGCCTACCCCTCTCTCTCTCTCTCTCTATATATATATATATATATATATATATATATATATATATATATATATATATATAGGTGCTCATATGAGAACCACAATTATCTGAGAACCGTGTGAACCAAGCATAACCATTAGATTATAATCAAAATCAAGGGTTATAGTTACATTGGATACAGTACTTAAATTTTGATATTGCACTTGGATACAATAGCTTAAATGACTAAACTCTTAATTTGCATTTTACAAATAATAAAATACTCCCTCGGTCCCATCTTAAACTTCAAAAATTTCCATTTTGAGCGTCCCATCTTAAACTTCAAAACCCCAAAATGGAAACTTATTTATACTTTTTTATTTAGTGGGACCTACATGTCATACACACAACAACTATCCACTAACTATTCCCTGCCCCCACTTTTTCTCTCCTACCCACTTTCTATACTGACAACACTCTACCCTACTATCTATATTTTATAATATAAAGATTCTCATCTTAATTCTTGTGCCCACTTTTTTTTTGAAGCTTAAGATGGGATGGAGGGAGTAAAATGAAGCAACACAAAAAAATTTGGGGGACCTTGTTGGGTTTCGATGTAACATACGCAGCGGAATTTAGCATTTAAAATTTATGAAACCCAAAAGCCCATAGATCTGTTCATATGACTAAATAAAATACAACAATATGAATAGAGGAAAAAACTAACCCTTGATGACTTTGAATTCTAGCTTTGATCTTGGTGAAGATTTGAAGCTTGATCACAATGAGAGTGAGAACACGAACTTTGAAGATGATGAGCTTCACCCTCTAGCGGTATCCACACCACGAACGAATATCAAGGAGCTTCTTGATCTTGGTTGCTAGACCAAAAATTATGAAACACACTTTCACAATTTAATATGACTATATGGAATTTTTATTTGTGTATTATTTTGTTCTTCAATCAAAGGATGTCTTGGAACAAAATAAACTCTCTCAAACTCTTTTGAGACTCACACAAACATTGGGGAAGAGTGCTGGCCGAATTTGGTCTTTTATACACAAGTAGGACCTATTCCAAATAGGAAACTTATGTCAAAAATCGTCCAAAATTCGTTTCCTAATCAAATTAGGAATCTACCCCCGACAGTACTGTGCGGCCGCCCAAACAGAGGCGTGCGGTCGCCCAAAACAATGTGCGGTCGCCCAGCCCTTTTGGGCGGTCGCCCAAAAGCCCAGAAAATCCAATTTTCCAAAATTTCCAATATAGTCCTTATTTAGGATTCGTTCTATTGTGTGTGACCCTCTAGGATTATACTAAGTTGGCAACGGGTTCAAACATGAAACCATAAGATATGATTAGGTTCTAGCAAACCGTCATACCTACCCAAATAGTATAACTAGATACAAGTTCGCATTCCTTTAGAATATGTCACAATCCTTTTGTCCACGATGTCATTGAACACAAGTCATGGTCAACAAGTCAACTTGTTTTGTTCAATACTTTATCGATTCCGAATATGTTGATAATCCAAATGACATTGATCCAATCAATTCATTTGAGTCCGGCCGAACATTTTCATCAACATCATTCCTACGAGAGGCCCAAGCTTGACATCTCTCCGAAGAGGGACAAATCCATTTAGCTTATTATTCTTCCCTACGTGAATCCGATTATGCCAATCATACCCTTTATAACTACCGTGTTAAGGTAGTGTTTGAATATGTCAAACATAATGTTCATCAAGTGAAAGACTATAATAACTTCATATCTAAGGATTCAAATGACATAACTAATATGAGATATATGTTCGACATAGACCATGACATAAATCTCATACAGCGGGTCATGTCCAGTACCTTGTTCCAAACAAGTACCCATAAATCTAACATGATCATCCCATGATCATTTAGCCTTTATACTAGTTCTTAACAAGTACTAGGGACGGTGATTATTATAAGTAAACATGAACAACAATAATAATCAAAACATTTCTTTATTGATATGAAATAAATGATAACAATTAAACGTGCCTAGGCCACCATTACCAACAATATCCCACTTGCCCTAGGCCCAATCTCTCATGTATCTAATACCCATGGACCTAACATGACCTTCATGTTTAGCTTGTGAAAGTCCCTTTGTTAGCGGGTCCGCAACATTGTCATCAG
This sequence comes from Campanula takesimana, assembly GCA_026119855.1. Taxonomy (NCBI): domain Eukaryota; kingdom Viridiplantae; phylum Streptophyta; class Magnoliopsida; order Asterales; family Campanulaceae; genus Campanula; species Campanula takesimana. Next base: position 730,025 of record JAOWBW010000224.1, read on the forward strand.
TAGGTACTCTGCATATATTTACGTCTCCCCTATCAACGATTTCTCGAATGATATGAAAACGCCTAAGTATGTGTTTGGATTTCTGATGTGCTCTTGGTTCCTTTGCTTGAGCAATAGCACCATTATTATCGCAATAAAGGTCTATTGAATTAGCAATGCTAGGAACCACTTCTTTTGTAGCATCTGATGCAGCAATATACTCAGCTTCTGTTGTAGAATCAGCGGTTGTACTCTGCTTGGAACTCTTCCAGCTTACAGCTCCACCATTTAACATAAACACAAAACCCGATTGCGATCGGCTATCATCTTTGTCGGTTTGGAAGCTTGCATACGTGTAAGCATTTACAACGAGATCATCTTCCATTCCTCCATAGATCAAAAATGAGTCTTTAGTTCTTCTCAAGTATTTAAGAATCGCTTTTACAGCTACCCAGTGATTTTTCGCGAGGGTCGGATTGGTATCTACTTGTCATGCTCAAAGCATAAGATACATCCGGCCTAGTACAAATCATGGCATACATGATGGACCCAATTGCCGAAGCATATGGAACATCATTCATTTTCTCACGCTCATCGTTTGTCTTAGGACATTGAGTCTTGCTTAGAGAAACTCCATGTAACACCGGTAAGGTTCCTCTTTTAGAATTTTCCATACGGAATCTTCTAATGACCTTGTCAATGTATGTACTTTGGCTTAAACCAAGTAGCCTCCTTGATCTATCTCTATAGATCTTAATGCCAAGTATATATGCGGCTTTACCCATATCTTTCATTGCGAAGCATTTTCCTAACCAAGTCTTCACGGACTGAAGTGTAGGAATGTCGTTTCCAATGAGTAATATGTCATCCACGTATAAAATAAGGAATAGCACTATGCTCCCACTAATCTTCTTGTACACACAAGGTTCATCTTCGTTCTTGATGAAACCAAACTCTTTGACCGATTCATCAAAACGGAGATTCCAACTCCTAGAAGCTTGCTTCAATCCATAGATGGATCTCTGCAATTTGCATACCTTAGAATCTTGTTCAAAACCTTCTGGTTGTGTCATATACACATCCTCTTGCAGTTTTCCATTTAGGAAAGCGGTTTTGACGTCCATTTGCCATATTTCATAGTCATGATATGCGGCAATGGCAAGCAAAATTCTTATAGACTTGATCATTGCTACAGGTGAAAAGGTTTCATCATAGTCAATACCATGAACTTGCCTATAACCCTTCGCTACAAGTCTAGCTTTGTAAGTATGCACCTTCCCATCCATGTCAGTCTTCTTCTTGAAGACCCATTTGCATCCTATGGTTTTTACACCTTCGTGCGCATCAATCAAATTCCAAACTTGATTGTCTTGCATGGATTGCAATTCGGATTCCATGGCTCCAAGCCACTTTCCCGAATCAGGAGAAGACATCGCCTCTTGGTAGGTTGTCGGTTCATCATTCTCAATGATTTCCACCTCATTACCATCCGTTACGAGAAATCCATATCTCTCGGGCTCGGATCGTAACCTACTAGATCTGCGAGTTACTTGTGTATTAGAACAGGTTCCACAACTCCTTGTGGCTCTTGTTCTTGTTCCACTATTGGTTCAATGTCATTTTCTGGGTCTTGAATTTCTTCAAGATTTATTTTACTCCCACTGATTTCTTTGGAGAGAAACTCTTTCTCTAGAAAGACACCAGTTCGGGCAACAAACACTTTGTTGTCCTCTCGGTTGTAAAAGTAATATCCTCTAGTTTCCTTTGGATATCCCACGAAAATACATTTATCAGATTTGTGTGCAAGTTTGTCAGAGACAAGTCTTTTGACAAAAGCTTCGCAACCCCAAATCTTCATGAAAGATAAACAAGTTTTCTTTCCGCTCCACATCTCATATGGAGTCTTTTGAACCGATTTAGTTGGAACACGATTTAGTGTGAAAGCAACGGTTTCTAGAGCGTAACCCCAAAGGATATTGGAAGATCAACTTGACTCATCATTGATCGAACCATGTCTAACAAAGTCCGATTTCTCCTCTCGGACACACCATTCCATTGTGGTGTTCCGGGTGGAGTCAATTGTGAAACTATTCCACAATTCTTTAGATGATTATCAAATTCATGACTCAAGTATTCTCCACCTCGATCTGATCGAAGTGCCTTAATACTTTTGCCAAGTTGTTTTTCTACTTCATTTTGAAATATTCTAAATATCTCAAATGCTTCACTTTTATGTTTAATTAGGTAAACATACCCAAATCTACTATAATCATCAGTGAAGGTTATGAAGTATTGAAATCCTCCCCTAGCATTGCTACTTAATGGTCCGCATACATCGGAATGTATCAACCCCAATAAGTCGCTTGCCCTTTCACTTAACTTGGTAAAAGGTGTCTTAGTCATTTTTCCAAGAAGACACGACTCACAAGTATCATATGACTCAAGGTCACATGAACCCAAGAGACCGTCCCCATGGAGTTTTGAGATACGCTTCTCATTAATATGACCAAGACGGCAATGCCATAAATAGGTATGATTTACATCATTAGGTTTAGATTTCTTATTTATATGATAGACATTGTCATTATTTTCATCCTTGACATTCAAGACATAAAGGCCATTAAATGAATTAGCAATACCATAAAGCACATCATTTAAATAAATAGAAAATTTCTTATTCTCAATAAGAAACTTAAAACCTTCATTATCCAAACAAGAAATTGAAATAATATTTCTACTTAAATCCGGAACATAATAACAATTGTTCAAAACAAGAATTAATCCGGAAGGTAAAGTGACTTCATAAGTCCCTACGGCTAATGCAGCAACTCTTGCTCCATTCCCCACGCGTAGGTCTACTTCACCCTCTTTAAGTAGTCTCCTATTCTTTAGTCCCTGCACATTTAAACAAATGTGAGAACCACATCCGGTATCCAATACCCAAGAATCAGTGGTAGATCGGAGAATATCTATCATATAGATACCTGAAGTCGACGCAGCCTTGCTGCCCTTCTTCTTCTTTTGCTCTTCCAAGAAAGCCTTGCAATTACGTTTCCAATGACCAATCTCTTGACAATGGAAACAGATTGCATCCTTTTGTGAATCGGGTTTTGCCTCAGAAGCCTTGGCAACACTTTCCTTGCTTATCTTGGGTTTGACAACTTTCTTACCCTTTCCTTTGGCACCAGCCTTCTTCCCATCATGAACTAAGAGCACGGGAGAACCTTTCTCCGCAATCTTCATCTCCGCAGTTTTAAGCATCCCATGCAACTCGGAGAGATTCTTATCCATTCCATGCATGTTATAATTCATCACAAACTGATTATAACTTTAGGCAATGAATTAAGAATGAGATCCGTGGCTAGCTCCAATGGGATTGGATAGCCAAGTTTCTCAAGGTGCTCTACATAACCTTTCATTTTCAGCATGTGAGGACTCACTTGTTGCCCTTCATTCATTTTGCAAGTAGTGAATGCAACAATGGTCTTATACCTCTCTTGCCTAGCTTTCTCTTGAAACATGGCTCTTAACTCCACGCCTATCTCATAGGCTTCCAAATGTTCCAAACTTTGTTGGAGTTTTGAGCACATAGTAGCAAGCATGAGACAGCTTACATCTCTAGAATCATTACGATGTTTCTTGTAATTGTCTCTTTCTTCCCTAGGGGCAGTAGGTTCGGGTTCAGCAGGAAGAGGCCCATCGAGAATGTACAACTTATCTTCTTGCCTAAGAACAATTCTTAGGCTACGGATCCAATCCATAAAGTTCGTACCATTCTCTTGGAGCTTATCCTTCTCAAGGATCGATCGCAACGAAATTGATTGAGTGTTAGTAGTCATTGTCTACAAATATGCAAAATTTCCAAAATTTAATAAGTACCGGTTTTCATTAAAGAAATAAATAATGTATTTTTCAAACAAAATACTCCCACTAAATTATATAACCTTCATATACATCCAATGTATAATATAATTTAATTGGGCTAAGATCCAACATTAATTTAACTTTTGAGTCCACGGAGGCGGACCGCTCAAAACTAAATTAATTAGGTAGACAATCATGTCAATCATATCCCATATGATTCTTAGATTCTTTCTATGAGATTCCTTGAGAAATCCAATTTCAAAAAGCATGTTTAATCTCATCTTTTGCCTAGGCCCAAAACTGTTTTGACGCCTAATTAAGTTCAACCATTTTAAACGTATATGAACCATTCAATTTAATGCACCTTGCGGAGGCAAGCCCACATTGAATTAATGAACCTCATCTTGCTCATACATGAATAAAATTAATGCACCTCGCGGAGGCAACCCCACATCAAAATCACCCATGTATACACAAGTGTTTTAATCATGGTATGGCAAAAAGAACTTAAAACTTTCTTTGAAGGTTCATCACATATAGCATACAACACATTTATGAGCACATAATATAAACATGTTACGCATCAAGTTTAGCAACTAAATTAATCTCCATTAATTTAAGCATAATATTTATGTGTCATTAGTTTCTCTATAATCATGAGGATGAGACTATTTCAACTTTGGTCATTATCTCCAAATCAAGACAACAAGAAGTGCGGCCGAAACTAAGCCATGAGGCATCCACAATTCCGCACTAATTCAAGAAACCAAGAAAGTAGTCCATGTGGCCGAAACTAAGCAATAGATGGTCTCGATGAACGTAGGCCAATTGCATCCACAATTCCACATGAATCTCCAATCATTAAATCAAGAACTTTGTTTCTTAATTTTAGGAATTATGAACTCTTCATAATTCTAACTTCGTTTTATCTTTGAAACTTGGATTGCGATCAAGTTTGGGAAACACAATCTCGATGAACGCAGATTAGCCATCCAAACCTTGAACCAATCTTAGATTCACAAGACTAAAACAAATAGGAAAATCAAACCCCAAGATCCACACACAAACCAACTACCCAAGACCCATTCCAGATCAGCAGGTCTGGACTGGTTCTGTTACTGGTTTTGTTGAATTTTTGAAAAATTCCAGATTCTGATTTTTGACCAAAATCAGACTCTCTGATCTCTTTGTGCGGCCACCCAAGAAGTCCTGTGCGGTCGCCCAAAACTGTGCGGCCGCCCAGATTCTTCTGTGCGGTCGCCCATGGAATGTACAGAATTTTTAAAGTTCGAAATTTTTTGTCTCAAAATTGTTTTTCCCCGATTATTAAAACCATGATCCAATCAGAATTAATAATCAAACAATTCGTAATCCATCATAATATTTATTGCGATTGAATCGTGCGATTAAAGTTGCAAAACAATAAACCACATAAAATCACAAAACACATAAACATCATATATTCCAATATTCATATCATGTAAGGCACATAAACAATTTATATACACACAACATGATCTAGGTATTGAAATAATCAACATGAACGGGGCTCTGATACCACTGTTGGGTTTCGATGTAACATGCGCAGCGGAATTTAGCATTTAAAATTTATGAAACCCAAAAGCTCATAGATCCGTTCATATGACTAAATCAAATACAACAATATGAATAGAGGAAAAAACTAACCCTTGATGACTTTGAATTCTAGCTTTGATCTTGGTGAAGATTTGAAGCTTGATCACAATGAGAGTGAGAACACGAAATTTGAAGATGATGAGCTTCACCCTCTAGCGGTATCCACACCACGAACGAATATCAAGGAGCTTCTTGATCTTGGTTGCTAGACCAAAAATTATGAAACACACTTTCACAATTTAATATGACTATATGTAATTTTTATTTGTGTATTATTTTGTTCTTCAATCAAAGGATGTCTTGGAACAAAATAAACTCTCTCAAACTCTTTTGAGACTCACACAAACATTGGGGAAGAGTGCTGGCCGAATTTGGTCTTTTATACACAAGTAGGACCTATTCCAAATAGGAAACTTGTGTCAAAAATCGTCCAAAATTCGTTTCCTAATCAAATTAGGAATCTACCCCCGACAGTACTGTGCGGCCGCCCAAACAGAGGAGTGCGGCCACCCAAAACAATGTGCGGTCGCCCAGCACTTTTGGGCGGTCGCCCAAAAGTCCAGAAAATCCAGTTTTCCAAAATTTCCAATATAGTCCTTATTTAGGATTCGTTCTATTGTGTGTGACCCTCTAGGATTATACTAAGTTGGCAATGGGTTCAAACATGAAACCAAAAGATATGATTAGGTTCTAGCAAACCGTCATATCTACCCAAATAGTATAACTAGATACAAGTGCGCATTCCTTTAGAATATGTCACAATCCTTTTGTCCACGATGTCATTGAACACAAGTCATGGTCAACAAGTCAACTTGTTTTGTTCAATACTTTCTCGATTCCGAATATGTTGATAATCCAAATGACATTGATCCAATCAATTCATTTGAGTCCGGCCGAACATTTTCATCAACATCATTCCTACGAGAGGCCCAAGCTTGACATCTCTCCGAAGAGGGACAAATCCATTTAGCTTATTATTCTTCCCTACGTGAATCCGATTATGCTAATCATACCCTTTATAACTACCGTGTTAAGGTAGTGTTTGAATATGTCAAACATAATGTTCATCAAGTGGAAGACTATAATAACTTCATGTCTAAGGATTCAAATGACATAACTAATATGAGATATACGTTCGACATAGACCATGACATAAATCTCATACAGCGGGTCATGTCCAGTACCTTGTTCCAAACAAGTACCCATAAATCTAACATGATCATCCCATGATCATTTAGCCTTTATACTAGTGCCTAACAAGTACTAGGGACGGTGATTATTATAAGTAAACATGAATAACAATAATAATCAAAATATTTCTTTATTGATATGAAATAAATGATAACAATTACAACGTTTATTAAACGTGCCTAGGGCACCACTACCAACACATATCAATATGGGTTAATTACAATTTAGGGCTTGAATTCCATAGGGTGTTCTCCAAGCGGGGTCTCAATATTTTTTTTTTGGCGAAACAGGGCTTGATATGCATTTTTTTTTGCCATTTCAGGGCTTTTTGACGGAATTTGTTAGAAATCCTGTTAAGTGCTTACGTGCGCGGCACGTGATCGACTAATTGGCTAGTTTAAAGCTTGTATTAATATTGAGAGGTTAAATATAATATTTTGAAAGTAAGGGGTGAGATGGAAAAAAAATCTTTCACAAACATTGCCGGGCAATCCGAACCGGAACCGCCATTCATTCGGGCCGGTTACGGTTCACATAAATGGCGAACCGGACCGGAACCGAACCGAAAATCACTTGTTTTTCAATAATTTTAAAGGGGGGACCGGAACCATACCGGAACCGGTGTAACCAAGGACCGGTTAAGGTTCACATAGAAATCTTTTGCTTGTTTTAGTGATGTAGGGCTATACTATTAATTTTGCACAAAAATTGGTAGGTTTTAAACTTTTAAGCTTGTAACTGTTTTTTTTTTTTTTTTTTTTTTTAATATAGATGATAATTAATTTATTTTAATTAAAGTTCAATTATTAAATATTTTAAAAATATTTTAAATATTCAACCTTTTAAATTTAAGAATTTCCATTAAGCCCCTTCTATAGGATTACCAACTTCAAACTAATTGGTCCGTTGATCACGTGTATGGCACATGGTGGTTTAACGGAATTCGTTAATTCTAACGAATTCCGTCAACAAGCCCTGAAATGGCAAAAAAATTGCATATCAAGCCCTGATTCGCCAAAAAGCCCCGTTTGGAAAACACCATATAGAGTTTAGGCCCTAAATTGTAATTAATCATATCAATATCAATTGGCTTTAGGAGTTTAGGTCCACAATCACTATGTACATTCTTAGTTGCTATGTCCCATATGTAAGGTGTGCATAAATACCGAAAATACCGAACCTTATAAAAAATACCAAATTAAAAATACTAAAATTGAGAATACCATTAAGTGTACGATATTTGATGTTAATAGAACCGAAATTTCGGTTTTAGTTTTGGTTTTGTGTTAAAGTACCAAACCGATATCCTGTCCTGAACCGATAAGTTAAAATTATGTCGATACACGCGCGCGCACGCACACATATATATATACCTCTCTCTCTAACCATACTTAGTGTTGTGATGATCTTCACCCTATGCCCAATCCACTTGCACATTCTTCCACTCGCCTTTCAGTGGATTTCTTACTCCTACGATCTCACCCTACATGATGTAGCAAATTGATTTTGTGTCTCTAACTCGATTTCTCGCATGAGGTAGGTGAAGCTCGTTTCAGTTTTGTTTTTCTCTACACGACTCATTACTTTTATTTCTTAATTATCCTCATAATAAATAAATTAAAGTTTACTTATCTAAAAGTTAATTTATTAGTATTACTTGATATTGTTTTTTTAAGATTTGTCAGCTCAAGCTTTGACGAGGAACCGAATTATATACCGAACCGATCAATCCCAAAACCGAGAACCGAAAGAACCGTACGATTTAGAACCGAATCATTACGGTTCAAAACTTTAATACCGAAGATATACAGTTTCGTAGCGGTATTACCCCAATACCGAATCGTCCCGTACCATGGTCACCCATAGACTGTATCCACACTTGTAAAAAAATCACAGTAGCACAATCCCCCCCCCACCCCCCCACCCCCACCACCACCACCCCTCACCCCAAAAAAAAAAGGGGTTTTTAGAAAGTTCAACGACCCAAAATTTGCTCAATGCCACCCAATCATATATGATTTCACAATACTCCCTCCGTCCCATTTTAAGAGTAAAATTTTTCTTAAAAATGTGTCTCATTTTAAGAGTCAAAATCCTAAAATGGAAAGTGGGTCCTACATGTCATACTCACAACAATTATCCACTAACTCTTCTCTACCTCACTTTCTCTCTCCTACCGAACTATCAACACTCACAACACATCACCTTTTCCTTAATTCTTGAACCCACCCATTTTTTGACTCTTAAAATGGGACGGAGGGAGTATATATCTTACTCCCCCTGTCCCTAAATGAGTGTCCATTTTAAAAAAATACGTGTCTCAAAATGAGTGTCTTTTTTTTAACATAACTTTATCCCTAAAAAAATTTTCCGAACACGGTTTCTTTATACTTGCAAACCTAAATGTTTGGAAAATATATTACAAGATTATATATGAATCTTTGCCACTAAATTGTACAAAAATTTGAGATTTTCAGATGTCCCTTAAAATGAAATTTGAACACTCATTTAGGGACAGAGGTAGTATATGATTTTATCCCTCCTAACCAACCATTTACACTCGCAAAACATTAATTTTGCATCATTTTCTTTAATTGTTGTAACTTAAAGTGGGTCGGAGAGAGTACAGCGTTAAAGCCCAGAGAAATGTGAGATCACTAAAGCCCACACTACTAGAAAAGGTCACTTAGGTGACAAATCCAAGGCAACAAATGGAATTTTGTCACCTAAAAATACTTAAGGCGCCCGAAAAGATTGGTCACCAGAGAAAGTCTCTTGCGACAAATCTTTGCCGACAAAAACATTGGTCACCTAGGAAAGTTTTAAGTGACAATAACAAATTTTCTCACCTAAGTACGACTTGAGGTGACAAAGTCTATGGTGACCAACACCTTCGTCTCCTTAAAACGACTTCTGGTGACAAACACTTACATTCTTCACCTAAAATGACTTCTTTGGTGACCAAGTCTATGGTGACAAAAAAAATTCTCACTTTAGATCACTTTGTTGTAACTATCTAAGCTTATTCACCTAAAACACGTTGGTGGTGACTAATATTTCGGAGACAAACAGAATAGTCACCTTTTTTATAAACTAAAGCAACAAACCTTTAGGTGAAAATTACTTGGTCACCTAAGTTTTTGATATCACTTTCCCATCAAAAAATGAAATAATTTTTTGCATTTCAGATTTTTTTGATATCACCTTTTTGATATCACTTTCCCATCAAAAAATGCTCACTTTAGATCATTGTCTTTCACCAATGTCAGTTTTTTTCTTCCTATCATTATATTCTCTGAGAAGATTCTTTTTTGCATTTCAACTTATTCTCTGATAAAAGTTTTGTGAATAGTTACATAAAAATGATTTGCAGTCAATCATATGTGTTTTCATATCACTTTCCCATCAAACTGATATTTTGTTGAATTTTTAACATTATTATTTTGTAAATGAAATAAATATAACAAAATACTAATTTCCTTAGGTGACAAAATAATGGTCACCTTAAATACTTAAGGTGACTAACCCCACCTTGGTCACCTTAAGTTTCTTAATTTGGTGACTAGTCTACTTGTCACCAAAGCCTATGTCACACTACTCAAAATATTCTCTGTGAAACTAATTATCAACGTTTGCATCAAATAATGAAAGCTTTATTTCAGTAGTTACATCAGAGGTATGGAGTAAAGCTGTGAGAATATTTGTCTTTAGGTGACAAACATATTGGTAGCCTAATTTTTTTTTTTCACCTAAAATATTTGGAGTCTATATATCATCCATCTCTTAGGATACACTCTTTATACCATACACCAAATCTTATGCTTTTGTTTGTCTTTCAAGATTGATCCTCATTCTACCATCTCTCTTAAATAATTCATCTTTTAATCTTCTATTCTTCACAAATTCTTCTTATTCTCTTCATATTAGATTCTCACTCTTTCTTATAATGGATAAAAGTTGGATGTATAATCCCAACAAATTATATAGAGAACATATAGCTGGGGTTGATAGTTTTCTTGAGTTTGCAGTATCACATAATTATGATTCATGTGGTATGATCCCGTGTCTGTGCCCTAACTGCAACAACATGGTCTTTCACTATGTATCTGAAGTAAAATGTCACTTATTGCGAAAGGGGATGATGTCCAACTATACACATGGATACATCACGGTGAACGTTCAGATGTTGATTCAACATCGTCGCCATCTCATGCGTACAACCAGAAGTATTTTGATGATAATGACCAAGTGATGGGCATAATAAATGATGCATATCCTTTTGCGTCAATGCATTACAATACTATAGATGAGGACGTAAACGACGAGCGTAGTCAAGAGATCTTGGACTATGAAAAACTCTTGGAGCAAGCCTTGTAAGAGTTGTACCCGGGTTACACACAATTCTCTTCACTTACTGGCCTTGTGGAGTTACTACATTGCAAAGTCAAATCTCGTACTGAGAATTGCCAATTTGATGATTTGCTGGAGATGATGAGGTGTATTCTTCCTAAGGAAAACACATTGCCTCATGATACCTGTAAAGCGTTCAAGGTGTTAAAGAGGTTGGGGTTGGGCTATAAAAAAATTCATGCTTGTCCAAACAATTGTGTTCTGTATTATAAGGAATACGAGGCTTTGGATATGTGCCCCGTGTGTGATCACCCAAGATACAAGTCTAGTTCCAGTTATACAAAGAAGAAAGTTCCACACAAGGCAATGTTTTACTTTCCATTAACACCGAGATTGAAACGATTATACATGTCTTCGCACACTGCAAAAGATATGAGATGGCACAAGGAGGAAAGAGTGGATGATGATTTTCTGAGGCATCCTGCAGACGGAGAAGCGTGGAAGTCATTTGACCTTGACTACCCTGGTTTTGCATCAGAGCCTTGAAACATAAGGTTAGGTCTTGCTACAGATGGTTTTAATCCATTTGGAGATATGAATGCTAACCACAGCACCTGGCCCATTGTTGTGGTTCCTTACAATTTATCGCCTTTGAGGTGTATGCGGAAAGAGTTTTCAATGTTAACTTTGCTTATTCCGGGTTATCCAGGAAAGGATTTAGATGTTTATTTGCGACCATTGATTGATGAGTTGAAAGAGTTATGGGAGAATGGTGTAAATACTTTTAACTTAGGTAAGAAACACAACTTTTACAAATCAACACTCTTTGGGTTTCCTTTCCTTTACAGCTTTTTTGCTACTAAGTTTTTGAGTTGGGAATTTGTGGGGTTTTTTTTTTTTTTCTTGGATGTTTTTATGACTCTTAGGGCCTGGATGTTTCTAATGTGGGAAGAACTTACATGCTTTACACATTAAGATTGACATTTATTTCCAGTGACACATTAACTTTACCTAAATAATTTTTTTACATGTTCAAATATGTAAATGTCGCTCCTTATTTACTCATTTCATGTTATTGGAATATAGATGGAATCTCGCTGCATGATTTCCACATTTGGCCACTCTCATCGAGCACCATCATTTAATGGGGGTCGTATGACGCACACTCTTTCATCTCCTGGGTCGGTTCCCTCAACTCCAAGTGTATCACTTGCTACTATGTTACCATCGGTTGTCTCACCTCTGAATGGCTCACCTCTGAATGGCTCACCTCCGAATGGCTCACCTCTGAATGGCGCACCTAATGGCTCACCTCTGGCTTCACCTCCAGTTGATCCAAAACCAAAATCAGCTCGCCGAAAACATAGTCAACTCGTTGAGCCTTCCCCTGTTGTGGGCCATGTTTCTAATGAGGAGAATTCATCCAGTAAGTTATCACATTCATGTCTTTTTTTTGTTATTGAATTCGTATGTTTGTGGATAATATTTGTTGGGTTTCGTAGTAACATGCGTAGCGAAATTAAGCATTTAAAATTTATGAAACCCAAAGCCTATAGATCCATTCATATGATTATGACAAATACATCTACTATGAATACAAGAATACTAACCTTTGAAGCGTTTCTTGATTTCTTGATCTTTAAGTCTTGGGTTCTTCGCGGCTTTCGAATCACGAACGCAGGAACACGAACACAAAGATGATAACGGAATCACCCTCTATGGATATCCACACGCGAACGAATATTAAGAACTCTTTCTTAATCTTGACTGCTAGATCAAAAGGAACTATATGATTTTATGTATTATTGATATTTGATTCTCAATCTCAATCAATAATTATGTTTCTCCAAACAAGTGAATCAATCATATACAATGGCTGGGACTGATATATTTATATGGGTATGAGTCCTTAACCCTTAAGGACTTAGGATACCCAAATCCCGTCACAATTTGTGCTGCAATTAATTCCTGGCCGAAATCACTGGCACGGTCGTGCCCCAAATCTGGCACGGTCGTGCCAATGCCTTCGAGTCAAGCTTCCCAGCCGCCCATTATTGGCACGGTCTTGCTTTATATCTTGCATGTCGTGCCGAGCTCAGCACGGTCGTGCTTGATATTTTGGCACGGTCGTGCCAACCGTGTCGCCAGACATTGCCCTTTGGTTGATTTATGGCACGGTCATGTCTTCTAAATAGCACGGCCGTGCCAGACCAAAACACAGCCATTTTTCCCTTTTCCCAATTCATTCTCTTGTGTGTGACCCCATAGGATTATATCAAGTTGGTAATGAGCCCAAACAAACTTTGTCTTATAAATCATGAGCGGACCCTAGCAGGCCATCATGATTACCCAAATGATATAACTTGTTAAAGTTTGTTAATCCATTATAGAACATATTACAATCTCTTTGTTTCACGATGTCTATTGAACGTAAGCCATGGTCAATGGTCAACTTACATAGTCTAATGCTTTCTCGATCCCGAATGTATTGATAAGACAAATCCTATTTGAGCACGGCCATGCATTTCATCAATGCCGTTCATCGAGTGGCCAAATCTTTACATCTCTCTTGACGAGGAACAAATCTTTTCTTGGCTTATTACTCTTCGCTACATGATTCCGATTAGCCAATCATATTCTTTATAACTACCCGGTTAGGGGTAACGTTTGAATATGTCAAACATAATGTTCATCAAGTGGAGGACTGTAATAACCTCAAGTCTAAAGATTCCAGTAATATAACTATATGAGACTTAATTATGACATTGTGACCATGACATAAATCTCATACGGGTCAGTCCAGTATTTGGTCTCCAACAAATACCCATAAGTTTAATTGTATCCCATACACCATAATCATCATATGATTATCTATTAAACTTATACTAACAATTAATACATAATTATCAGGGACGGAGATTATTATAATAAATATGCAAATGATATAATAATCAACATTCAATATCTTTATTAAAACATAATCAATAAATAACATTACTCGTTCTCATAACGTGCCTAGATCATACAACACCAACAATATTGTTATGCTATATGTTATATTTATGACTACAATTATAATCTTTTTGCACAGTGCGGCCACGCAAGAATGTGCGTGGTAAATGTCGAATGGTTAAAAGTGAAAAGATTGTGAATGCGAATGGGCACAAAATCAATGTAACTCATGATGAGCGTTTCCGTGGAGCTGAAAAGTGTCAAGTTCATAGCTTGCTCTCACATGATATTGGTTCAATTGTTCGGTCGCATTGCCCAATGAATGTGCCTTCGTTTGGTAAACTTCCGGATGACAAAAAAAGGGATCTTTGTGACTTTCTCTTGGTTAGTATTTTAATTTAGCTATAGATAAAAGTAATTGAACTCATGTTGATTATCAATTGTTTTCTTATGTATTTGATTATTTATTTTATGTTTGAAAAACTGTAGCTTCACTTTGACATCGATTATGATGATAAGCCAACAAGAGAATACATTTACTCTATTTTTAAAGATCGGTTTAAAGATTGGAAACATGATTGTCATACATACTTCAAAACATTTTCGTCCGTGGAAGAAGCTCGAGTTGCCACTCCCGCTGAGTTTATACAGCCGCATCGACTGGTTTATTGGAGTGATTTATGTTACCACTAGCGGGTAACCTGCGCTCTGCACGGGAAACCAATTTTATGTCTTAAAAATATTTTAACTATAATTAACTAATATAGTAATCATCATTTTAACTAATACTATTAATAATAAAATTAATCTATATGATTACTATTATTATAATAACTATTATAATTAATTAATACTATTGATAGTAATAGTCAATATATATTAATAGCAATGATTAATCTATATAACAATAATAATTGTTAATATAATTATTATAATAAAATAATATTATTAATAGTAATAGTTAATTGATATAGTAACTATTATGATTAATTAATATTAAAAATTAATAATCTAGTAATAAATATTATAATTAACTAATACTAATAATATTAATAGTTCATGTATGTAGCCTATTATAGTTAACCAATACTATTAATAGTAAAAAAATAACCTATAATGTAACTATTATGGTTAACTAATACTATTAATAGTAATAATTAACTTATATTTAGTAACTATTATAGTTAACTAATACTATTAATAGTAATAGTTAACTAATATAGTAACTATTATAGTTAACTAATACTATTAATAGTAATATTTAACTTGTATTGTAACTAATATTGTTAACTAATACTATTAATAGTAATGGTTAACTTGTACTATTAATAGTAATAGTTAACTTATACTATTAATTAGGGCTGTGCAGAAAAAAACAGAACCGGACCAGACCAATAGAACCGGACCGGACCAATGAAAACCGGACCGGTTTAATAGTGTTGGTCTGGTTCTGGTTCCAAATTTCCATAAAACCGATTTATTGGTTCGGTTCTGGTTTTGATAAATATTTTTACGGTTCTGGACCGGACCGGACCAATCATAATCATAACATATATAAATACTATATTATTACAGTATTACTAATACTTACATAGTCCTACGGATTACTGATTACGGGAGTACGGACTACTGAGAAAACCCTATTTCCCCAAATCCGCTAACCCTATCTCTCTCTCTCTCAACTTCGTTCTATCTTAAAGAATCAGCCCCCTTGATCACCATGGCTCCATCTATATCCCCTTCACCGCCGTTACTTCGACACCAGACATCCCAGCCTCACCACGAAAATTCTAAAGTTGTTGTATCAACTATTTTTCCCCATTAAGTTTTTTTGTCTTAGTTCTTCTATCTTTGAAGCGAAAGATCCATAACTTTGTGTTGAATACGTGTAAAACTCCATGCAGTTTACTTTGCATTGTTGAGAGTTTGGGACCAATTTTTAATTATTTTAGTTTTTGGTGTGTATAGATGTATTTCTTGAGGGAAAAAATTGTATACAAGTAGAACCGGAGAACCGGACCGGAACCGAACCAATAGGACCGGACCAATGACATCGGTTTTGTAATTTATTGGTCTGGTTCTGGTTTTAAATTTTTACAGAACCGTATAATTGGTCCGGTTCCGGTTTTGTAAAATTTTAACAAAAACCGGACCGGACAGGACCGTGAACACCCCTACTATTAATAGTAATAGTTAACTCATATAATTACTAATATGATTAACTAATAGTATTAGCTAAGAATGAGAATACCAAAAGTCATTACAATTTAGGATGATGTTGATGTGGCTTCTCCAAATTCAAGATTTTACTAAAACATGTACACATGTCAAACCCACAACTCTCCTCACCAACTTTTATATATATATATAGATTTCGCAAGCCCGAAATTCCAAGTAAGAGTTAAAATGCTTTTAAGTTTATTATAATTAGTTGCATCGATATTATACAATAACATGTTTCTTTGAAGAAAATATTGACATACTCCCTCCGCCCCATTTGAAATTGCAAAATGTTGACTAAAATTATCAACATAAGTATATTTTGACCAAGAATTTATGAATTTTTTTTTAATAATTCTAATGAATATCTAAAAATTTTTATTGGTACTATTCTTAATGGTGAATCAATAACAATTTAATTTTTATTAAGATTATCAAATTTCTACAATTTCTTGGTCAAAATGCAATTAAGTTGGCAATTTTTTTCAACATATTGCAATTTCAAATGGGACGGAGGGAGTATCTGATTTTGAATGACTATCTGATTTTGTGTGACTGCCAAATAAAAGATTATGTTGTTTCAGAGTTGGGAATTTTGTGGATTTGTTAGCTTGTTTCCAGCCAATTTGTGAAGTTCAGTTTGTTTTCTTTATTATTGTTTGTTTTTGTGGATCCGGTACATTATGGGCTCATTAACTCCTCTCTGATCTACTTTGTATCTATGAATAGAATGGTTTTTATTTGAAAATCTTGGTACGTATATGATTTTGAAAGAAGAAATTAAGTCTGCTTGTTTAGTGTATTCTCTTTTGTTGATTTCATTCTTTTATAATCACAGCCTATAAGAATAATATCTATTTCAAAAACTTTTCATGTGAGATTTTGATTTTGAAAGACTGTCTAGAAGAATAATTTCTTGTTTTGAAGTTGGGAACTTTGTTGGTTTTCTTATCTTGATATTTTTGTGATGATCTTAGAGGACGGTTGAAAAAAGATTAAACATGGGTTATTGAATCAGTTTTCTAACTTATTGGCCTATTTTTACCTTATTTTTATGTTACTACCTCTGTCCTGAAATGAGTGTCCAAAAACCTTACAAATTTGCTCTTAATCAAAAGCAAATTTGAAAAGTTTTTAGTCACTCATTTAGGGACAGGGGAGTATTTGTTTATAACAGTGTACTGATATAACAGTTTATTGATATGATATTTGTATTTGTATTTGTATTTGTATTTGTATTTGTATTTGTATTTGTTTTTGTTCTTATGAATTTAAATAGAAGAGATCATTGGCTAACAAGCGCAATCGGAGAAAGAAGAAGTTAAATCATCACGGTGGAGCAAAATTGTTTGTATACAGGATTCAACAACTACGAGAGGTATTACTTATTTTATAAGAGCGGTCTACAAGCATACACATTAGCAGCAACATCACAAGCAGGCACATACTGAATCAAAGAAAACTGGGAATAAAATACTCATCTGATTAATTGTTTTTTGTAGGAGGAAGGCTTAAAATTTCCAGCTGTGGAGAACTTCAAGAATGTTTATGTCACTCCAGATAATCCTGATGCAGCACCTTTATATGTTAGTGTTTGCTCATATATATTTACATCATATTATTCTGTTAGCTTGATTGGTTTTATTAATATGTTGTTTTTACATTTCAGGCAAAGATGCAAGAGAAGATAGATGAGTTTAACCTTGAATATGAATCTCAGTATCCACCATCTGACACTCCAATGCAAGATATTTCACTCCCTGATCCAAACATCGCTGTGAATATAATGACAGAGACTCTCCAAGAATTGGGTCCAAATGTTGGGAGTTATATGAGGGGTATGGGTCGTGGGATGGTGCGTGATGTTAGAGACCGAATGTCAGCATCTCCTGCATCAGTGCACTTACGTGATGAGGAAGTTAAAAATCTAAGAGAAGAACTAGGACAGTCCCGTGATGAAGTGAAGCAGCTGAAGGAAGCAATGGAGACCCAAAAAAGCCAGTTCAGTCTATAGTTCAATCTATGAAAGTTGAAAGCTAATGGTTTGAATTCGCTAGATAACATTTTGGCTCAATCTTTGCCAAATGCAGGTGATGCTACCTCCAACCTATCATAGTTTGAAAAAACCTCTAGTAACTTAATGGTAGTGCTTTTGGGTTAATATTTATGAAGTTGGTGTTGAAATTGTTTGTCAAAGGCTTTCTGAGAATAGATGTTACCTCAAGTGTTAGGTAACACCCCAGATAACACTCGCCGACGGACAGAAAACCACACACCCAAAATAAGAGAGTTTTGCAGCGGAAAATTAAATAGCACAAGAGATATATTTTTCTCAAGTTATAAAAATATAACTTGAGAGTGCCCTTAGGCGAAAACTTTATATTCAATAAATATACCAAATACAAAGTCAAAAGGTTCCCTATAACTAATATGATATACTTTCTATAGAACCAAACTAAGAACAAAGCACAAGATTCTATCGTAACCAAAACTCACTCAAACCAGAAGTATTTGAGTGATAAAAGAGTGTATGGGAGGGAGAATCTAAGAGAGACAAGAGTACTTTGATCTTTGTGCTATGGATGTGTGTGATATTTGGCTTAATTACAAAGTGTTCATCCTAGCACTATTTATAGCCATCAAAGACTTGAGGGCTACTCAAATAAACAGCCTTGGACTGTTGTTGGCGAGTGGGGAGAGTGGGAGAGTGTGTTGAGCATGCTTCCCTATTTTTGTGGAACACTTAGTCCTCTTTCCTTGTTTTTCTCAACCACAAACTTGAAGTCCAAGTCCATGCTTTGCCTAGTTGCACTCCGAGTTTCATCATGCTTGTACTCTTCATTTTAATCAGCAACAACTTCTTGGAATCAGTCTTCCCACGTTTTTATCATTCACCCACATGTTAAAGATGTTGAAAGTTATCCATAAATCACCATTTGTGAATAACTCTTTTTTAATCCATTCTCCATGTATTTAGCTTTAATTTCCACCTTAATATAACTTGAAATATGGAAAAAAAAAATACAACCATCTAGACAATAATATTAGGACATCAGTATAAAAATTATTATGGAAAGAAATGTAAAACTATAACACATTTTTCGCTGGGTAGCACATAACTGCCAGCGATAACATCTGAGGTAACACCTCTGTTTACACTAACAATCTCCCCCTTAGTTTGTGCATTTCTTTCCAACCTCCTAAGTGATGGTACCTGTAACATATGTTAGCCATATACAGTATAACAGAGCATTTCACCAAAGATTAACTCCTCCTTAATCATGGAGTTAACCGAAACAACAAAGATTTACTTAATATACTAATTATAAAGTAGAACCATGTTTAAAACAATTAGTATTTTAAAACAAAAAATAAATCAAAGTTTTAAAATCCACAAAACCACAAGTCATAAACCAAAGCATAACCACCAAAGTATTAAAGTTCTAAATTAAGAACTAAAATACGAATTGTTTTAAAAACCAAACCACCACAAACGAAAATTGTTTTTGAAACCATTCAAAAGTACCATAAAAGCCATTGGCAACATCAACCTTTAAACAAGGTTATTCTTCTTCTTATTCTTGTTCTCCATATCTGGCTCATCACTAGTACCAGCATCTCCAGTAACATCTTCAGCAACACGAGCTGTACCAATATCACCAACAGCATCAGTAGCAGCATCAGTAGCAGCACTAGTACCAGCACCAACATCTCTCCCAGGTTGGGAAGAAATCAAATTAATGAAGTCGATGGTGTCTTCTTTAAATGGAGGAAGAAGGGGATTTTCTTTTGGGTTTATTGGTGGCGAAAGTAACACCCGAGACAACACCCGGTGACTCCTATTGAGGTGCGGATTGGTTAGGGTTTTGGGAAGGTGAAGCCATTGTTGAATTTTGAAAGGTAGAAAAGGAGATTTTTTTGAGAAGGGTTTTTGATTTGGGGAAGGTTGCTGAGATAGAAAAAAAGCGATGAAGAGGAGGGAGTATATATGTGCGTTTGAGAGAGAAAGAGAGAGTAAATAAGGATAGGATTTTAGGAGGTTAAGGAATGTGAATAGGAGAAGAAATTAATTTAAACTTAACTCTTATCATCTAGATTAACTAAGACCCTTATTTTTACTCACATTTTAAACTATCCTAATCAAACTCCCTCTATTTACTTGCACACACAAAACCAACTCCCTACACATCCGTTTTTTTTATTAAAGAAAACGAAAAAGAAAAAAATAATAATAAGTAAAACGAACGGGTAAAAGAAGGAAGTAACCGATCCCTCACAAATTGAAGATAGACTTCCATGATTTTAGGGATTTAGTTACTTGAAAATTTTACCACAAATAAAAAGGATTTATTTAAAACTTTTACAAAATTGTAAACTCTTTGTATAATAAAAAGACTTTCAAACTTTGAAAATTTAATAAAAAAATTCGAAAATAAAAGAATCAAAAACTAATGTAGCACACACTAATGTGTTAAAGGCAACGATGGTAACACTTAAGATATCATTCGTGATAAGCATCCCTTGATAAATTTGAAACAAGACATTTTAAGGCAAGCCTTATTTTTAAAACACTTGAGTCAGAGATATGCTTCTTTAATAAGCAATTGAGGCTTAACAAGTTTTTTCTTTATTTTCAAGTATTTCAAACATAACAAGCTTGTTTTTAATTTAAGCTTTTTTAAAACATATTAACATTTCTTTATCTACAAGGAAGCATCGTAGTAGCGAGCTCCGTGCCTCGAGTCCTTATAAAGTGTAAATATGCTTAGGTGATTTGTACCTTTCAAGTAGGATACACTGTAGCTGCGAGCTCCATGTTACTAATACTTAGTACAAGTCACAAGATAACATCTCCCTTTGGCAAGAGTGCATCGTCGCAACGAACGCCGTGCCCCGAGCTACTAAGGAAATATTATAAGTGCTTTTTAACCTTTTGCCTCTGATTTTATCAAAAATTAGTGAATTTGGCACTTTTGAGTTTTAACGGAAATGTCATCAATAATGTTACTTTGCGTGTTATCCTACCATAACAAAAAGGTCAGTATGTGCCACTGTTGACGGATAAAAAAGTCTACCCATCAACAGATTTGAGACTGAAAGATAATTTTTTTTTTAAATAATAAAAAATGAACAAGTGTTATCTCAGGTGCTGTTAGTACTCGAGGTAACACTACAAAACAGAGGATTTTTAGAGAATGCAAAGACCAAGAGAGTTTTTCAAAAAAGAAAATCTCTCATGGTCTAAGGCTTTTGTAAAAATATCAGCCAATTGATACTTGGTATCAACATGCTCTATAATAATTAAACCTTTTTCAACCATATATCGTAAAAAATGATGACGAATATCTATGTGTTTGGTGCGGGAGTGTTGGACAGGGTTCTTGGAAATATTAATAGCACTCAAACTATCATAGTACATGGTCATAATTTTACTCTCAAGCCCATAATCATCTAACATATGTTTTAGCCATATTAATTGAGTACAACAACTCCATGCTGCAACATATTCAGATTTTATAGTAGAGAGAGACACGTAATTTTATTTACGACTATACCATGATACTAAATTATTACCCAATTAAAAACACCCCCCACTAGTACTTTTTCGGTCATCTATATCCCCTGCCCAATCCGAATCACTAAGACCTACAAAATTAGTATTAGTATCTTTACTATACCAAATTCTTAATTCACTTGTCCCAGACACATATTTAATTATCTTTTTAACGGAATTAAGATGGGAGACTTTTGGGTCGGATTGGTATCGAGCACACACGCATACACTGAACATTATATCGGGACGACTAGAAGTGAGGTAAAGGAGGCTACCTATTATGGAACGGTATTGGGTAGGATTAACCGCATCTCCTCCTTGATCCTTGCCAAGTTTGAGTGTAGTACCCATAGGAATCGTAGAGCTCTTTGACCCCTCCAAACCGAACTTCTTCACCAAGTTTCTTGTATACTTGTTTTGTGAGAAAAAGATTCCATCATTTACTTGTTTTACCTGCAAGCTTAGGAAGAAATTTAGTTCACCCATCATGCTCATTTCAAATGTTGATGTCATAGCCTCTACAAAATCATTTAAACAAGTTTTTGAAGTAGAGCCATAGACTATGTCATCAACATAGATTTGAACAACGACGAGTTCCTTTCCATGTTTTAAAATAAATAAGGTCCTGTCCGCCTCTCCTCGAGTAAATCCATATTCAAGAAGGAAACTAGTTAAGCGACCATACCATGCACGTGGAGCTTGTTTTAGGCCGTATAAGGCTTTATCAAGTCTATATACATGGTTTGGTTTAGATGGATCTTCAAAGCCTTTTGGTTGTTCAACAAAAACCTCTTCATGTAAGTATCCATTTAAAAATTCTTCTTTGACATCCATTTGATACAAAAGTGATTTTAAGATAGCAAGCTATGGCTAAGAGAAGTATTATCGACTCAATTCTAGCCACGGGTGCAAATGTTTCGTCAAAGTCGACACCTTCCACTTGTGTATATCCTTGGGCCACAAGACGAGCTTTGTTTCGAATAATATTACCCTCTTCATCCGTTTTGTTTTTTAAAATCCATTTTGTTCCAATAACATTTGTATTAGTGGGACGTGGTACTAAAAACCAAACATTATTTCGGGTAAATTGATCAAGCTCTTCTTGTATAGCTTGAATCCAAAAATTGTCTTTTAAAACTTCAATCACATTTTTAGGTTCTATAGATGACACAAAACAATAATGTCTTACATTGGTGTATGTGGTTGACATGCACACATACTTTACCATTTCGCGATAATTCACGGGTTCTTTGTTTCTTGTTCGGATTCCTTCATTTAATTCCCCAATTACCTGAGTTGTAGGGTGATTCCTATGGATTCTGGGTGGAGGATCCCTTCTTGTATCATCATGGTCCTCTGCATCAACTTCGGATGGTTCACTGGACTCAGGTGTTGCCTGAGGTGCTGTCTCATCTGTGATAACATTCTGCTCAGCATCTGTGTTAGCATCTGTAACGCCACTTCCATTTTTTGTGACATCTTCTAACAACACAAGAGGAGACTCTTGAGTACCTTCACCTGAAATACTAGAGAGATCATCAAAAACAATGTTAACAGATTCTTGGATGGTTTTTAGTCTAAGATTGTAGACCTTATATGCACGACTATTTGTTGCATATCCAAGAAATATTGCCCTATCACTTTTAGAGTCAAGCTTTGATAAGTAATCCCGATCGTTCAAAATGTAACACACGCACCCAAAGATATGAAAATAATGAACTTTTGGTTTCTTGCCATTCAAAATCTCATAAGGTGTCATAGTAGTTCCGGGTCTTAGAAAAACTCTATTAATTGTGTGGCAAGCTGTGTTAAGTGCCTCAGCCCAAAACTTTTTAGAAATCCTTTGAAAGCAACATCACACAAGTCATTTCAAGTAAAGTACGATTTTTCCTTTCGGCCACCCTATTTTGTTGAGGCGTTTTAGGAGACGAAAACTCGTGATGTATCCCTTTTCTTTCACAAAAAGTAGAGAATAAAATATTGTCAAATTCTCTTCCATAATCAGATTTGATTCTAAAAATAGAGGCACAAAACATGTTTTTGATTTTGGAGTATAAAAGTTTAAACTTTTTAAAAGTTTCTTATTTTTCTTTCAAAAAATAAACCCAAGTAAATCTCAAAAAATCATCAACTATAACAAAAGAATATTTCTTTCCTCCAAAACTCTCTACCTCAACTGGACCCATTAAATCCATATGCATAAGTTGGAAACAATGTGTTGTTCCAGAGTGTTGCTCGGGATGCTGGGCAACACTATGGGCAGCACGAGTTTGTTTACCCTTTAGACAATCTTCACATACGATGGAATTTTTAAGATCCAATTTAGGAATACCCTCAACAACATCTAACTTAACAATCTTATCAATGTTCCTGAAATGAACATATCCCAATTTTTGATGCCATAAGTTTGTGACATCAATCTTTGCGGTGTTGCACACAACATTATCTTCCACACGATAACAATTATCACTTGATCTAGTTCCTGTCATAACACAATTGTTAGTACCATCAAAAACTTCACAAGTGTCCTTGTTAAATTTTACCTCTAAATTGTCATCACAAAGTTGGCTAATACTAATTAAATTAGCTACTAGACCTTCTACATGTAAGACATTTTTTAAGGCAGGAAAACCAGTCACATTTAGTGTCCCTTTTCCTATTATATTACTTTTGCTTCCACCACCATAAGTTACATTACCACCTTGAATGGATTCATAGTTTTTTAAAAACATTTTTGTTCCCGTCATGTGGCGTGAACACCCACTATCAAAATACCATGATCCTTCAACATTTGTTTTTAAGGCAGTGTAAACAACATCACATCTTAGATTAGCTTTAGGTTTCCATGACTTCTTTTTTGTGTTTTTGACTTTCTGACAGGAAGTGTTATCTGGAGTGTTAGGTAACACTTCAGTTAGAACCGAGGGAATGGAATCTTTCTTTGAAAGCTTGTCACATTTTTTTTTAAAATGTCCAATAGCGTGACAATATTGACACACTTTCCCTTTGTCAGATACGTCATTTGAACAAGAATTTTGATCAAAATCATGACCTTTCACAAAACATATATTATGTTCATCACAAGATAAAGATGAAACAATTCTATCTAATGATTCTTGGAAACCAATACCTGCTTTGTGAGGCTTACTCAAGTTAAGGATCTCATCTAATTTTGACGACCCAGTGTTGAGTTTCTTCAAGGTGGTCTCCGCTAAAGTCAACTTGGCCTTGACTTTCTCTAGCTCGGCATCTCTCTTGGATGCTTAAACTTCCAAACGAGTTAAGTAGGCCTTGAATCCGTCGTTCATCTTGGTTAAAGTTTTAACCATTTTGTTCTCTTTCTTCCATTCCTTGAGCAAGTCCTCACAGAGGTTCTTTAAACCAGAAATGAGTTCATCTTTGCTCAGCTCATCCTCTTGTGAACTTCCTGCATCAATGTTAGTGGAAACCATGAAACAAATATCGTTAGTTAAACTGAAATTGTTGTACCTGACTGGTTTGGTCTCAGATGTTACCTCGGTGTGTATAACATCTGTGGTAACATGTTCAGTCTCCGAGTCACTTAATGTGACAAACATGTTCGTTTGGTCAGGTTCTACCTCCTGGACTGGTCCCTCATCTTCATTGTCACTTAGAGAGACCCATAGGTTCTTTCCCTTTTTCCTTAGTATGTTGGCACACTCGTTTGCATAGTGACCCCATCCCGAACAAGCATGACATTAAATTGAATCAATGTATTTGGGATCAGATCTTGACTGATCTGAGGATGCCCTACGCATTGGAGCTGACTTTTGAGTAGATGGGAACGTCCTTCTTGTCATCGAATCATACACCTTGGTTTGTTGCTCCTTTGCTTTTACCTGCATCTTTTCATTGTTAAACTTTTTAACCATAGCATTATATTTTCTAGCAAGTAAAGCCACATTGGCATTTTCATCCAAGTCTTCAAAAATTTCATCTTCATCTTTTGAAAAATCTGAGGATTGCGCTTTTAAAGCAATATTTTTTCCTTTAGAAGCTTCACTTTTTTCAAGAAGATTTGACTCAAATTTTTTCAAAATACTCATTAAAGAATTGATGTCCATAGTAGAAAGATTGTGAGCTTCTTCAATCGATGAAACTTTCATATTGAACCTCTCAGGAAGAGTTCGAATAGATTTTGAAACAAGTTGTTTGTTGGTAAAAGGTTCACCCAAAAGTTGACACTCATTTGCAATATCAAACAATTTTTCAAAATATGATGAAATAGTTTCATTTTCACTCATCCTCAACCTTTCAAATTTACCAGTGAGAGTTCTAAGCTTATTATCACGCACACTACTATCACCTTCACAAAACCTTTGTAAAGTGTCCCATGCCTCCTGAGCAGTGGAACTGTTTTGAATAAGTTTGAAAATATGCATATCAACCTACTCAAAAATAGCATTAAGTGCTTTTTCACTGAAATTAGCTAGATTAATCGCTTCATTAGTCCACTCAGATTCAGGTTTGACTTGAACGTCACCATCTTCATCTGGGGGTAACATAGGAAGAGAGTAACCATTTTTTATAGATCGCCAAGCCCGAAGATCAATTAATTTGATATGCGAGCGTAGACGGATCTTCCAATAAGCATAATTCGAGCCATCTAAAACAGGAAGACGTTTCTGATTGGGATTAGCAGGATTGAAAGCCATTACAAAGGACTGAACCACTTAGTATCGTCATGTAACCGGGCTCTGGTGCCAATTGAAATTGTTTGTCAAAGGCTTTCTGAGAACAGATGTTCCCTCAAGTGTTAGGTAACACCCCAGATAACACTCGCCGACGGACAGAAAACCACACACCCAAAATAAAAGTGTTTTGCAGCGGAAAATTAAATAGCACAAGAGATATATTTTTCTCAAGTTATATAAATATAACTTGAGAGTGCCCTTAGGCGAAAACTTTATATTTAATAAGTATACCAAATACAAAGTCAAAAGGTTCCCTATAACTAATATAATATACTTTCTATGGAACCAAACTAAGAACAAAGAACAAGATTCTATCCTAACCAAAACTCACTCAAACCCGAAGTATTTGAGTGATAAAAGAGTGTATGGGAGTGAGAATCTAAGAGAGCCAAGAGTACTTTGATCTTTGTGCTATGGATGTGTGTGATATTTGGCTTAATTACAAAGTGTTCATCCTAGCACTATTTATAGCCATCAAAGACTTGAGGGCTACTCAAATAAACAGCCTTGGGCTATTGTTGGTGAGTGGGGAGAGTGGGAGAGTGTGTTGAGCATGCTTCCCTATTTTTGTGGAAGACTTAGTCCTCTTTCCTTGTTTTTCTCAACCACAAACTTAAAGCCCTAGTCCATGCTTCGCCTAGTTGCACTCCGAGTTTCATCATGCTTGTACTCTTCATTTTAATCAGCAACAACTTCTTGGAATAAGTCTTCCCACGTTTTTATCATTTACCCACATGTTAAAGATGTTGAAAGTTATCCATAAATCACCATTTATGAATAACTCTTTTTTAATCCATTCTCCATGTATTTAGCTTTAATTTCCACCTTAATATAACTTGAAATATGGAAAAAAAATACAGCCATCTAGACAATAATATTAGGACATTAGTATAAAAATTATTATGGAAAGAAATGTAAAACTATAACACATTTTTCACCGGGTAGCACATGACTGCCAGCGATAACATCTGAGGTAACACCTCTGTTTACACTAACATGTGTTTTGATCAAATGGACAGATATAGTCCGCTTTTGGTGTTTGTAGTTTGATGGAATGGACAAAGCTTTTTTTTGCTGATGGTAATTTAATGTAGGATTGGATGTTGGTATTTTATTATATGGTTAGGATGTTGGTATTTTCATTTAGAATTTGGGTTTGAACAATGGTATGTTAAGTTGTCTTTTGACAACCAGTGGTATATTATGGATATTACTAGTACTCAATGCCAGTATAGAAAGGGTATAAGTGGAAAAAATGAGATCGGATCATAATTTGAAATGCTCTAGTATATATGTCCGTGCTAATGGCACGGTGATAACATCCATTAAGTAAAAAAGTTCATCCCCAAATTCACATAAAATTATACAACAATTAATTAAACTGAAATAAACCCACTAAACCAAAGCCTCACACAAACGTATGCATGGTATGTCCATCATAGATACTACAAATAAGAAAACAAACCACAAGCTTCCTGTTGTTATTGAAATTGTAAATCTATAGCAAAGAACATAATGTAAATGCAGAAGCATTACATATGGAGAGTCTTGTAACTATTTTGAACATAATGTAAATGCAAGCTCCATTTCCATAGTTAGCACCCGCACCATCTCCTCGCATATGTTCCACCTTCACCCTCACCCTCACCCCTATCACCATCTCTGATGTACCATCTTCCCGCATATGTTCCATCTTCATCTTCACCATTCACTCTGTACCAATTTAGGTCAACCGTTGAGGCACTCACAACATATTATCCATAAAAGCCAAGAAAGTATAACAATGCTAAGATAACCTCCACCCAGTGGCGAGGCTAAGGCAAGCCGAAGGTGGTCAATCAACCCCCTTAAATTTTAGAATGTGTCAATTTTAGTGCTTTCAAAATTTTAGAAAATGACAGTTTACTACTAAAAATAATGGATTTAAACATTTTGACCCCCTCTCCTAATAAATTGGCTACCTCCCCAGCTCCCTCACCTACGCAACCTGGCACCTCCTCCTTATTCCCTAGCTTCTTTTACTTTTTTAACCTTACTTACTGACTTCAATAGCCCCCCCCCCTCACCACCATATCTCTCTCACCTCCTTTCTTTTATCTTTGACAGTCACTTACACACTCACAAACAAACCAATGTCACAATTAAAAAAGCTTACTAAGACTTCTCTTTTTTTTTACTAAGAGTTAACATTATCAATATTCTCTCCAAAGAAAACCAATATCAAGCAGCCCCCACAAAATACGTAGAAACTCAAATCAAAATTCAAAATCAACTGGAATAAGGAAAAATATCAAAGAACAAACACACGCAGAACTCCATAACTTCAAACAGGCTAACACAGACAAAATAACAAACACCTTCCAGACATTAAACAAAAAAAACATAGCAATGCCTTTAAAAGAAAGCAAAATATCGAATTGCAAAAATTATACCTCAAATCGGCAGTGTGGTTAAAATCCCAGTCAATTTCAATCATCCAAAACACCAACAGTCACTTGCAATACAGTTTTAAACCCCAATACAGTTCTAAATCCCAATACATTTCTAAATCCCACCCAAGAAAGTAAAAAAAAAAATGGGGGGTAGGGAACAAATAGGGTTGTATTTAAGCAGAAACATTAAAATACGAATCAAATTTGGATTTTGATTTCTACTGGGTTAAAGGACGATAGGGAAATCGAATTGGGGATGATAGGGAAATCGAATTGCAATAAAAATCTCACCTTTGTAGTTGTATCTTTAGCTCCGCGAGCAGGTATATCTCTCTCACCTCCTTTCTTTTATCTTTGACAGTCACTTACACTCTCACAAACAAACCAATGTCACAATTAAAAAAGCTTACTAAGACTTCTCTTTTTTTTTACTAAGAGTTAACATTATCAATATTCTCTCCAAAGAAAACCAATATCAAGCAGCCCCCACAAAATACGTAGAAACTCAAATCAAAATTCAAAATCAACTGGAATAAGGAAAAATATCAAAGAACAAACACACGCAGAACTCCATAACTTCAAACAGGCTAACACAGACAAAATAACAAACACCTTCCAGACACTAAACAAAAAAAACATAGGAATGCCCTTAAAAGAAAGCAAAATATCGAATTGCAAAAAGTATACCTCAAATGGGCAGTGTGGTTAAAATCCCAGTCAATTTCAATCATCCAAAACACCAACAGTCACTTGCAATAAAGTTTTAAACCCCAATACAGTTCTAAATCCCAATACATTTCTAAATCCCACCCAAGAAAGTAAAAAAAAAAAAATGGGGGTAGGTAACAAAGTCAATACAGGAATGCAACAAAAAAAAATAAAAAATTAAGCTAAATTACAGATAAAATAACAGACATGAATGAGAGAGAGAGAGAGAGAGAGAGAAAGTACCCGAGAGCGAAGGGAACAAATAGGGCTGTATTTAAGTAGAAACATTAAAATACGAATCAAATTCGGATTTTGATTTCTATTGGGTTAAAGGACGATAGGGAAATCGAATTGCAATAAAAATCTCACCTTTGTAGTTGTAGCTTTAGCTCCGCGAGCAGGTGGGAGTATGGAACTCATAATCGCATTTCTAAATTGAAACCCAAGAAATCAAAATTCAGTGATAAAACTGAAGTACAACATGAACTCAGAACACACTTGGATCAATAAAACCTAAACCGATAACTACCTTTAGGCATTGCATTCATGGAAAAGGAGTGATTGAAAGGCAGCGAGTGAATCTGCAAACCTCGACACTTTCAGTAACGTTACACTGACACTTGCATAAATTAGGGTTTGAAATAGTCATCACCGTCATCGGAGATGATTTGACGGCGAAGGAGTGACCGGTAGAGCAAGACCAATAGCGCACATATAGGGTCATCGCCTTTGGCTTCGTTGTCATCGGAGAGGATTTGACCGCGCTTGAAGGTAGACGTCGTCGCGGAGGCTGGTGATTCCAATGATGAAACTTGCAAGAGCGTGAAACAAAAAAAAAGGAAGAATGAAAATGGAAACCGCCAACTCTCAGCCATTTGATTAGAGCAATTGACAAAAGATCTAAGGACTGAAATTAAAGTGGAAAAAATCTTTTAATAACAGCCGTAGGATGGAGGAAGTTACAAAACAATCCTAGCCCTTCTTTGTCCTAAGTCAATTGGCAGTTTTTTTTTTAGTTTTTTTTTTTTAGCTTTATTATAATATAGAGATGGTCATTGTTTTCATTTATATTTATTTAAGTGAGATTTGCAATTAATTTTATCTGCACTACTTATTGAATATTTATTATTATATAATTAATTATGCATACATTATTTATTTAAAGCAACCAGTTTTTAGTCACTTAATATTCACTTTAGGTGACCAACCAATATTTGGTGACCTTAAGAAATATTGAAGTAATAAATAAAATGGTAGTCATTTAGGTGACCATTTTCATTAGTCACTTAAATATCAGTTTAGGTGACCTATTAATTTTTGATCACTTAAAGAGCTATTTAAGTGACCAACTATTTGTTGGCAAAAAAATTCTTAAGTGACCAAGCTTAGTCACCTTAAATTTGTTACTTCAAGAATAAGATGACTAAAACATATTTCTGGTTTAAAAGGAATCTTTGGTAACTAGTTGTTGGTCACCAGAAATTTGTGGCCTTGGGGATCTTTTAAGTGACCAACGTCAGAAATAGTTGCCTAATACCTAAGGCTTCGGGCTTTGTGCAACCATTTTTAGGTGACAAACTTTGGTCACCTTAGGTATGTGGTGTCAAATTTATATCTCTGGTGACCATTTTCCTTTGTAGCTCAAGGTGTTTTTTCTAGTAGCGACATCAAGTAAAATCAAGCCTTACAACCAAAATTAAAAGAGTCGATCTTGTGAAAAAACGTGTTTTACACTGAACTATGAAAAAATATGTTATCTCAGTTGCTTTTCTAATATTATCATGTGCCTGCTCTAATAGTATAAAGTGTCTGTTGTAATATTACACTTATAAATATTCAAGCATACACATTTATACATTCAAAGAGGCACTTTTAGAGGTAGTGTTAAGGTTGCATGTCTTAGTATTACAAAGTGTTTCTTGGATTATTGAAAAATGCCCCTTAAATTGTCAACAAGTGCTTGGTGGGTTTTCAAAATTTTTAAAACAAGTGTATGTCCTAGTGTTAAAAAGTTCCTCATGTAATATTGAAAATGCCTCTTACAGTGTAAAAAGTGTCTGGTGAGTTTTTGTAGGTACCAAGCGAGTTTTTCTAAATTCTAAAACAAGTGTATGTCATAGTACTAAAAAATGCCTCATGTATTATTGCATAATGCCTCTTACATTGTAAAAAAAATGTCTGGTGAGTTTTGTAAGTTCCAATTATTTGCAAAAATGCCACCGCGCTTTGTAATAACGTTCCGCTTATTTACAAAAATATCACTCCGCATACGAAAAACACGTTTTACGCTAAGACGAGTGTAAAACGCGTTTTTCTTGAGATTTCCTGAAATTAAAACTCACGGCTCCAAGAAATCAACAATTAAATTAATCTTGAAATGATTTTTTAACATATACTCCCTCCTCAAAATGATCTTCTCATTTAGCATGTTTCATTGTCCCAAAAAATATTCACATTTCTACAACCTAGGCTTAGAAGTGTCCAAACAAAATATGACTAGTGAATCAAGTGTTGAAATCCTTAAAAAGTTTGAATATTCAAATGTGAAGATCAATTTGGGAGGGAGTATCGAGCTAGCTTAGTCATATTTAACTTTCTTAAATGAAGCACATATGGCATGGCAGTATAGCTGCAGTTCCTGGCAAGAAGGAACATGGTAATTTCTGCCAATTTATGGTCCCAAAAAAGAAAGAAAGTAATAGGTGGTCTGAGATCCCGCATTTGAACAGTTCATCTACATTATTTATTTACATTTGGGTGAATAAATATTGAAATTGAATAGAACGAGTGATCCAAGAGGAACAAGGAAGAAGAGCACATGAGCTTAACCTTTGACTGAGAGTCATCGACGACGAACGAAATTAAGAAACCAAACCCTAGTTCAAAGCAAAGCATGCTCCTCCTGTATGTGCTGGACAGATGAGTACGATACGACAGTGAAGATAATTATGATCACCATGTTCTTAACTTATTCTCTCCGTCTCAAAATAGATGTCGTTTTGAGAGTTATTTTGTCTCAAAATATTTGTCGTTTCACTATTTTCAAAGCTTTTTTATTGCTCTATACCAATTATACCCTTAATATTAATAAAGATATAAAGATAGTGAACTATCTCTTACTTAACCATTTAATTACCTAAGTAATTGAATTATTCTAGGGGTATTTGAGACTTCTTCACATGCATTAATGACATTTTTTAATATGTGTGAAACACTCCAAAAGGACATATATTTTGAGACAGATGGAGTAATTAATAACCATTTTTATGCATTCATCAAGGGCGATTTCTCTCTCCTGTTTATGCACTTGCTTCTATATTTCTCACGTGCATTATTTCCCCCCTTCTTTTATTTAGTATCCACTTGCATCATCAATTAACCATTCCTATTACTAATTTCAAATGTTTGCTTAATACTTAGGTCCCATTTTGACTTTTTAGAAATTAACATAGACCTGATGTCGATCTAATGTGAAATTCTAAAAATTGAATTGACAAATCATTAAGTGATTATCAATAATATTTTTAAAATTCATTGTGATCATTAGATCGACACTAAAATTAGTCAAACAGTTAAAATGAGACAAACTTTCTAGAACATGAAGAGTATTATACATCAATGCGATAGTTATTACAAGATGATTGGAGTATATACTCACTCCGTTTCAAAATACATGACGTTTTAGGTGCTAATTTTTGTTTCAAAATACTTGACGCTTTACTAATTTCAAAGAATATTTACTCTTGTTTACCTATAATAACCATATTCATTAATTGCAAGCTGTCTCTTGTGTAAGCGTTTAATTGTTTAGGAAATTAGAATTTGTTAGGGGTACAAAAGTCTTTTTAGTATGTATTAATTGCATTTCTTAATATGTGTGAAGAAGTCTAAAACGACATGTATTTTGAAACAGGAGTATTGTTCAAAGCTAATACTCCATTCGTCCCATAACAATGTGCATAATTTTTTATTTGGGCGTCTCATTGATAAGTCACACTTTCCATAAATGGAAACTTTATATTATATTTCTTTATTCAATGAAACCGACTTTTCATACTCACAAAATCTATCCACTAGTATACTCTAACTCATTTTCTCTCTCATAATTCACTTTTCATGCTCACAACAACTACACATTACTATTCACTCCTTAATTCCAAAACACATCCAAAATTGTGCACATTGTTATGAGACGGAGGATGATGCCTTACTGAGTACTCCTTAATAAATTTTAGTTTTTTAATAAGATAAATCTTTAGAGAGTGCTCAGAGAGATCTGTAATTCTACAGTTGCACAGTTAGGAATTTTGTGATCAAAATTCGTGCAGCAGTAATAGTGTGATCTTGTAATCGTTTCTCCAGATTGATAATAATATTCTCTCCCCTCCCCGTGGACGTAGCCAAGTTGGTGAACCACGTATATCTGTGTTTTTGTGATTGCTTGCTTTTCTTATCAACTCTTGTATATTGTTCTAACAAGTGGTATCAGAGCTTTGGTAGTACCAGAGCTTTGGTTTGTGGTTAGAGGTTCAGGGATTCCACTACAGAGAACGAGAAGATAGGTCAAGGAGCAGATTCGATCGACAAGTTCAATGAGAAGAATAGTTTTTCTCTCTGGCAGATCAAAATAAAAGCTTTGTTGATAGACAAAGACTTATGGGAACCGTTGGAGATTGCAATCAGGGATCGTAAGGATCCCAAGGGTAAGGCAATCACCACAGAAGGGTCAGAGAAGGACAAACAAGCAGCCGCCAAGGAGGAAGCAGTGTTGAAGAAGTTAGATCAGAAGGCTCACGCCAAGATCATCAGACAGTTGGATGATGAGATCCTAACCAATGTTGCAGGAATAGACTTTGGAAGTGATCTTTGGTTAAAGTTGGATGATATGTACATGACACGTTCATTGACCAACAAGTTATACCTAAAGAAGAAGTTGTATGATTGTCGTATGACAGAAGGTACGCCCTGCATTACTTGAACTGCGTAATATAGGAGTTATTATGGATGACGAGGATGCAGCCTTACAGCTTTTAGTATCTTTACCTATGTCTTATAAAGATTATGTCGATTCGTGTATAAATCGTAAAGATGGTATCTCTCTAGAGGAAGTGAAAACTCCTCTCAAGACAAGGGAGTTACGCCGAAAGGCAAGTGGGAATGAGGAAGATACCCAGTCATTAGGTTTGGTTGCTAGTAGTGGTAACAGGGGTTTTAGTAGGAAGAAGAACAATAAAGGTAATTCCTTACATAAGAAGGGTCCAAAACCTATGGATATCTGTAATTTCTGCTAGGAGAAGGGGCATTGGAAATTCAATTGTCCTAGAAAGAAGCAAGGCAAGCACCAGTCAGAGCAGAGGCCATAATGGCCAAAGATAGCAGTTTAGAAGAGGATTATGATCTAGTTACATCAGAATCATCACGCGCATCTGATGCGTGGATTCTTGATTCAGGAGCATCTTACCATATCAGTCCTAGGAGAGAATGGTTTACCGATTACAGGCAGATAGATGGTGGTGATACAAGTATGGCCAACAGTGTAGTCTGTAAGGTTGTCAGTATTGGTTCGATCAAGGTCAGGACTCATGATGGTAGGTTTGTCACTTTGAACGAGGTTCGACACGTTCCGCTTATGACGAAGAATCTTATTTCTCTTAGTCAGTTAGACATCAAAGGGTTCAGTTTCAAAGGTAAAGGTGGAGCCGTTAGTGTCTGTAACGGTTCAGAAGTGGTACTGAAAGGCCTTAAGCGTGGCTCCTTGTATTTCCTCCAAGGAAGGACACTTGCAGGGTCGGCTATGGTTGCATCATCAGAGGTGAACGAGGGAGATATGTCTAAGCTGTGGCACATCAGGCTCGGTCACATGAGCACTCGAGGGATGCAGGAGCTGGCTGAAAGTGATCTTCTATGTGGCCATAAGATCAAGGATCTTAAATTTTTTGAGCATTGTGTGCTAGGGAAGATGAAGCGTAGTAGTTTTCCCAATGTCATACATAACACAAAAAGCGTTCTGGATTACATCCACTCAAATTATTGGGGACCTTCACGTCAAGAATCTCTAAGGGGCAGATATATTTCTTGTCCATAGTTGATGATTATTCGAGGAGGACTTAGGTGATTATCATAAAGCACAAGAATGAGGCTCTAAGAAATTTCAAGGACTGGAAGACGGTAGTGGAGAACCAGACAGAGAAGAAGATCAAGAAGCTCCGGACAGATAATGGTTTAGAGTTTTGCAGTACTGAGTTCGATTAGTTTTGCAGAGAGAAGTGGATTTCTAGACATCTCACCATTAGAGGCACGCCACAGCAGAATGGTGTAGAAGAACGAATGAATCAGGCATTTCTTGCGAGAGCGTGGTGAATGCTCTCTAATGCAGAGTTGTCTAAACATTTCTGGGAAGAAGCACTTAGTACAACATGTTACTTGATTAATCATGGACTTAACACCGGTATTGGCCTCAAAGTTCCCTATGAGGTATGGACTGGTAAATCCACGATTGTTTCAAGTATTGGTGGTGTTGATAAACAGGTAGAGCAACAAGATACTGAAGAGTTAGTTGTCCCACAGTCAGATGTTGAAAAACAAGTGGAGCAATAAGATACTGAAAAGTTAGTTGTCCCACAGTCAGATGTTGATCAGGATCCACCAACAGAGACAGAGACTGAAGCATCAGAAAGTTCAAGTTCAGTTCCCGAAGAACATGGGTTAGCACAAGGAAGGTTTAGAAGAGCTAATATTGGGAAGCCTCCCGAGAGGTATGGATTTGAAGACTTTGTGTCTTATGCACTACATGTTGCTGAGGAAGTGGAGCCCGCTCTTACGGAACCTTCTACTTTCAAGGAAGCAGTTACATGTTCAGAGTCATCTCAGTGGTATGCGGCTATGGGTGCTGAGATGGAATCTCTTCATAGGAATCAGACTTGGGAGTTGACCACAAGGCCAGAAGGCAGAAAGATTGTGACTTGCAAGTGGATCTTCAAGAAAAAGGAAGGGATGTCACCGGCAGAAGGGGTTAAGTATAAAGCTCGCGTTGTTGCAAGGGGTTTCACACAGAGTGAGGAGGTGGACTATAATGGGATCTTCTCACCAGTGGCCAGACACACTTCGATCAGAGTGTTTCTAGCAATAGTAGCACAGAGGGATTTGGAGCTTGAGCAACTAGACGTCAAGACAGCTTTCTTGCATGGAGAGTTGGAGGAAGAGATATACATGACACAGCCAGAAGGATTCCATGTTCCTGGTAAGGAAGATAAAGTTTGTAGGTTGAAGAAGTCCTTGTATAGACTTAAGCAATCGCCTAGGCAGTGGTACAAAAGATTTGACAGCTATATGATAGCAGCAGTCAAGAAGTCAGAGATTCATAAGCTGAGAGGCTTATTCGTCGCAGAGTTTGAGATGAAGGATTTGGGTAACACGAAAAAAATTCTGGGTATGGAGATCTATAGAAGACAGGGCCAAACGAAAACTGTTTTTATCCCAGAAAAGATACATCAAAAAAGTTTTAGAAAGGTTTGGTATGTCAACAGCTAAGGCTATAGATACTCCGAGTGCAGTGGATGCACAGTTGTCAGTCGTGTTTGGGCCCAAATCGGTTGAGGAGAAAGAGTATATGGCTCGATTAACCTATGCTAGTGCATATGGTGTTGGTAGTGGTGCCCTAGCCACGTTTAATAAACGTTGTAATTGTTATCATTTATTTCATATCAATAAAGAGATGTTTTGATTATTATTATTGTTCATGTTTACTTATAATAATCTCCGTCCCTAGTACTTGTTAAGCGCTAGTATAAAGGCTAAATGATCATGCGATGATCATGTTAGATTTATGGGTACTTGTTTGGAACAAGGTACTGGACATGACCCGCTGTGTGAGGTTTATGTCATGGTCTATGTCGAACATATATCTCATATTAATTATGTCATTTAAATCCTTAGACATGAAGTTATTATAGTCTTCCACTTGATGAACATTATGTTTGACATATTCAAACGCTACCTTTAACTGGGAAGTTATAAAGGGTATGATTGGCATAATCGGATTCACGTAGGGAAGAATAATAAGCTAAATGGATTTGTCCCTCTTCGGAGAGATGTCAAGCTTGGGCCTCTCGTAGGAATGGTGTTGATGAAATGTTCGGCCGGACTCAAATGAATTGATTGGATCAATGGCATTTGGATTATCAACATATTCGGAATCGAGAAAGTATTAAACAAAACAAGTTGACTGTTTGACCATGACTTGTGTTCAATGACGTCGAGGATAAAGGGATTATGACATATTCTAAAGGAATGCGAACTTATATCTAGTTATACTATTTGGGTAGGTATGACGGTTTGCTAGAACCTAATCATATCTTATGGTTTCATGTTTGAACCCATTGCCAACTTAGTATAATCCTAGAGGGTCACACACAATAGAACGAATCTTTAAAAGGACTAAATTGGAATTTTTTTGAAATTCTGGACATTCTGGGAAGTGGGTGACCGCACAGTGTGGACTGGCCGGCCGCACACTTAGCTCAGATTTGTACCAGTTTGTTTCAGATAAATGTGCGACCGCACAGTGTATTCTGGGCGGCCGCACAGTACTGTCGGCTGGCACTTTCCTAATTCGATTTGGAATGTCTTTTGACACAAGATTCCTATTTGGAATAGGTCTTGCTTGTGTATAAAAGGATGAGTTCGGCCAGAACTTCAGTGATAGCCTTTTGTGAGTCTCCAAAGAGTTTGAGAGAGGTTTTACTTTGTTCTAAGACATCCTTGGTCAAAGAACAAAATAATACACAAGAGAGAAAATTCCATATAGTTCAAATTCATTATGAAAACGTGTTTCACAATTTGGTATAGCAACCAAGATCAAAGAAGTTCCTTTGATATTCGTTCGAAGTGTGGATACCGCTAGAGGGTGAAAATCATCATCTTCAAAGTTCGTGTTCAAGCTTTGTGATCGTGATCAAGTCTTCAAATCTCCACCAAAGACCAAGAGAAATTTGATAGCCATCAAGGTTTAGTTTTTCCTTTATTCATTATGTTGTATTTGATTTAATCATATGAACGGATCCATGGCTTTGGGTTTCAAAATTTTAAATGCTAAATTCCGCTGCGCATGTTACTACGAAACCCAACAGTGGTATCAGAGCCCCGTTCATGTTGATTATTTCAATACCTAGATCATGTTATGTGTATATAAATTGTTTATGTGCCTTGCATGATGTGAATATTGGAATATATGACGTTTATGTGTTATGTGATTTTATGTGGTTTATTGTTTTGCAACTTTAATCGCACGATTCAATCGCAATAAATAAATTATGATGGATTTAGAATTGTTGATTATTAATTTTTGATTGGATCAAAGTTTTAATAATCGGGGAAAAACGATTTTGAGACAAAATTTTCGAACTTGAAAATTCTGCACCTTCTAATGGCCATGGGCGACCGCACAGAAGATTCTGGGCGGCCGCACATTTTTTGGGCGACCGCACAGATCTTTTGGGCGGCCGCACAAAGGGATCAGAAGGTCTGATTTTGGTCAAAAACAGAATCTGGAATTTTTCGAAAAAAATTCAACAAAACCAGTAACAGAACCAGTCCAGACTTGCTGATCTGGAATGGGTTTTGGGTAGTTGGTTTGTGTGTGGATTTTGGGGTTTGATTTTCCTATTTGTTTTAGTCTTGTGATTCTAAGATTGGTTCAAGGTTTGGATGGCTAATCTGCGTTCATCGAGATTGTGTTTCCCAAACTTGATCGCAATCAAAGTTTCAA
This sequence comes from Campanula takesimana, assembly GCA_026119855.1. Lineage (NCBI taxonomy): Eukaryota > Viridiplantae > Streptophyta > Magnoliopsida > Asterales > Campanulaceae > Campanula > Campanula takesimana. The sequence continues at coordinate 769,391 of JAOWBW010000224.1, forward strand.
AGATAAAACGAAGTTAGAATTATGAAGGGTTCATAATTGCTAAAATTGAGAAACAAAGTTCTTGATTCAATGATTGGAGATCCATGTGGAATTGTGAATGCAATTGGCCTACGTTCATCGAGACCATCTATTGCTTAGTTTCGGCCACATGGACTACTTTCTTGGTTTCTTGAATTAGTGCGGGATTGTGGTTGCCTAATGGCTTAGTTCGACCGCACTTCTTGTTGTCTTGATTTGGAGATAATAACCAAAGTTGAAATAGTCTCATCCTCATAATTATAGAGAAACTAATGACACATAAATATCATGCTTAAATTAATGGAGATTAATTTAGTGGCTAAACTTGATGTGTAACATGTTTATATTATGTGCTCATAAATATGTTATATGCTATATGTGATGAACCTTCAAATAAAGTTTTAAGTCCTTCTTTGCCATGCCATGATTAAAACACTTGTTTATGCATGGGTAATCTTGATGTGGGTTCGCCTCCGCGAGGTGCATTAATCTTATTCATGTATGAGCAAGATGAGGTTCATTAATTTAATGCGGGCTTGCCTCCGCAAGGTGCATCAAATTGAATGGTTCCTATGCGTTTAAAATGGTTGGACTTAATTAGGCGTCAAAACAGTTTTGGGCCTAGGCAAAAGATGAGATTAAACATGCTTTTTGAAATTAGATTTCTCAAAGAATCTCATAAAAGGATCTAAGAATCATATGGGATACGATTGACATGATTGTCTACCTAATTAATTTATTTTTTGAGCGGTCCGCCTCCGTGGACTCAAAAGTTAAATAAAGTTGGATCTTAGCCCAATTAAATTATATTATGCATTGGATGTATATGAAGGTTATATAATTTAATGGGAGTATTTTCATTTGAAAAATACATTATTTATTTCTTTAATGAAAAAAATTGGTACTTATTAAATTTTGGAAATTTTGCATATTTGTAGATAATGACTAATAACACTCAATCAATGTCGTTGCGATCGATCCTTGAGAAGGATAAGCTCGAAGAGAATGGTACCAACTTTATGGATTGGATCCATAGCATAAGAATTGTTCTTAGGCAAGAAGATAAGTTGTACATTCTCGATGGGCCTCTCCCCGCTGAACCACCGCCTACTGCCCCTAGGGTAGAAAGAGACAATTACAAGAAACATCGTAATGATTCTAGAGATGTAAGTTGTCTCATGCTTGCTGCTATGTGTTCAAAACTCCAACAAAGTTTGGAACATTTGGAAGCCTATGAGATAGGCGTGGAGTTGAGAACCATGTTTCAAGAGCAAGCTAGGCAAGAGAGGTACAAGACCATTGTTGCATTCACTACTTGTAAAATGAATGAAGGGCAACAAGTGAGTCCTCACTTTCTTAAAATGAAAGGTTATGTAGAGCACCTTGAGAAACTTGGCTATCCAATCCCATTGGAGCTAGCCACGGATCTCATTCTTAATTCATTGCCTAAAAGTTATAATCAGTTTGTAATGAATTATAACATGCATGGAATGGATAAGAATCTCTCTGAGTTGCATGGGATGCTCAAAACTGCAGAGATGAAAATTGTGGAGAAAGGTTCTCCTGTGCTCTTGGTTCATGATGGGAAGAAGGCTAATGCCAAAGGAAAGGGTAAGAAAGTTATCAAACCCAAAATAAGCAAGTCAAAGGTTGCCAAGGCTTCTGAGGCAAAACCCGATTCACAAAAAGATGCAATCTGTTTCCATTGTCAAGAAATTGGTCATTGGAAACGTAATTGCAAGGCTTTCTTGGAAGAGCAAAAGAAGAAGAAGAGCAGCAAGGCTGCGTCGACTTCAGGTATCTATATGATAGATATTCTCATTTCTACCACTGATTCTTGGGTATTGGATACCGGATGTGGTTCTCACATTTGTCTAAATGTGCAGGGACTAAAGAATAGGAGACTGCTTAAAGAAGGTGAAGTAGATCTACGTGTGGGGAATGGAGCAAGAGTTGCTGCATTAGCCGTAGGGACTTATGAAGTCACTTTACCTTCCGGATTAATTCTTGTTTTGAACAATTGTTATTATGTTCCGGATTTAAGCAGAAATATTATTTCAATTTCTTGTTTGGATAATGAAGGTTTTAAGTTTCTTATTGAGAATAAGAAATTTTCTATTTATTTAAATGATGTGCTTTATGGTATTGCTAATTCATTTAATGGCCTTTATATCTTGGATGTCAAGAATGAAAATAATGACAATGTCTATCATGTAAATAAGAAATCTAAACCTAATGATGTAAATCATACCTATTTATGGCATTGCCGTCTTGGTCATATAAATGAGAAGCGTATCTCAAAACTCCATGGGGACGGACTTTTAGGTTCATGTGACCTCGAGTAATATGATACTTGTGAGTCGTGTCTTCTTGGAAAAATGACTAAGACACCTTTTACCAAGTTGGGTGAAAGGGCAAACGACTTATTGGGGTTGATACATTCCGATGTATGCGGACCATTAAGTAGCAATGCTAGGGGAGGATTTCAATACTTCATAACCTTCACTGATGATTATAGTAGATTTGGTTATGTTTACCTAATGAAACATAAAAGTGAAGCATTTGAGATATTTAGAATATTTCAAAATGAAGTAGAAAAACAACTTGGCAAAAGTATAAAAGCACTTCGATCAGATCGAGGTGGAGAATACTTAAGTCAAGAATTTGATGATCATCTAAAGAATTGTGGAATAGTTTCACAATTGACTCCACCTGGAACACCACAATGGAATGGTGTGTCCGAGAGGAGGAATCAGACTTTGTTAGACATGGTTCGATCAATGATGAGTCAAGTTGATCTTCCAATATCCTTTTGGGGTTACGTCCTAGAAACTGCTGCTTTCACACTAAATCGTGTTCCAACTAAATCAGTTCAAAAGACTCCATATGAGATGTGGAGCAGAAAGAAGCCTTGTCTATCTTTCATGAAGATTTGGGGTTGTGAAGCTTTTGTCAAAAGACTTGTCTCAGACAAACTTGCACACAAATCTGATAAATGTATTTTCGTGGGATATCCTAAGGAAACTAGAGGATATTACTTTTACAACCGTGAGGACAACAAAGTGTTTGTTGCCCGAACTGGTGTCTTTCTAGAGAAAGAGTTTCTCTCCAAAGAAATCAGTGGGAGTAAAATAAATCTTGAAGAAATTCGAGACCCAGAAAATAACATTGAACCAATAGTTGAACAAGAACAAGAACCACAAGGAGTTGTGGAACCTGTTCAAAATACACAAGTAACTCGCAGATCTAGTAGGTTACGATCCGAGCCCGAGAGATATGGATTTCTCGTAACGGATAGTAATGACGTAGAAATCATTGAGAATGATGAACCGTCAACCTACCAAGAGGCGATGTCTTCTCCTGATTCGGATAAGTGGCTTGGAGCCATGGAATCCGAATTGCAATCCATGCAAGACAATCAAGTTTGGAATTTGATTGATGCACTCGAAGGTGTAAAAACCATAGGATGCAAATGGGTCTTCAAGAAGAAGACTGACATGGATGGGAAGGTGCATACTTACAAAGCTAGACTTGTAGCGAAAGGTTATAGGCAAGTTCATGGTATTAACTATGATGATACCTTTTCACCCGTAGCAATGATCAAGTCTATAAGAATTTTGCTTGCCATTGCCGCATATCATGACTATGAAATATGGCAGATGGACGTCAAAACCGCTTTCCTGAATGGAAAACTCCAAGAGGATGTGTATATGACACAACCAGAAGGTTTTGAACAAGATTCTAAGGTATGCAAATTGCAAAGATCCATCTATGGATTGAAGCAAGCTTCTAGGAGTTGGAATCTCCGTTTTGATGAATCGGTCAAAGAGTTTGGTTTCATCAAGAAGGAAGATGAGCCTTGTGTATACAAGAAAATTAGTGGGAGCATAGTGCTATTCCTTATTTTATATGTGGATGACATATTGCTTATTGGAAACGACATTCCTACACTTCAGTCTGTGAAGACTTGGTTAGGAAAGTGCTTCGCAATGAAAGATATGGGTGAAGCCGCATATATTCTTGGCATTAAGATCTATAGAGATAGATCAAGGAGGCTACTTGGTTTAAGCCAAAGTACATACATTGACAAGGTCATTAGAAGATTCCGTATGGAAAATTCTAAGAGAGGGACCTTGCCCGTGTTACATGGAGTTTCTCTAAGCAAGACTCAATGTCCTAAGACAAACGATGAGCGTGAGAAAATGAATGATGTTCCATATGCTTCGGCAATTGGGTCCATCATGTATGCCATGATTTGAACTAGGCCGGATGTATCTTATGCTTTGAGCATGACAAGTAGATACCAATCCGACCCTGGCGAAAATCACTGGATAGCTGTAAAAGCGATTCTTAAGTACTTGAGAAGAACTAAAGACTCATTTTTGGTCTATGGAGGAATGGAAGATGATCTCGTTGTAAATGCTTACACGGATGCAAGCTTCCAAACTGACAAAGATGATAGCCGATCGCAATCGGGTTTTGTGTTTATGTTAAATGGTGGAGCTGTAAGCTGGAAGAGTTCCAAGCAAAGTACAACCGCTAATTCTACAACAGAAGCTGAGTATATTGCTGCATCGGATGCTGTAAAGGAAGATGTTTGGATTAAGAAGTTCATAACTGAACTTGAAGTGGTTCCTAGTATTGCTAATCCAATAGACCTTTATTGCGACAATAATGGTGCTATTTCTCAAGCAAAGGAACCAAGAGCACATCAGAAATCCAAACACATACTTAGGCGTTTTCATATCATTAGAGAGATCGTTGATAGGGGAGACGTAAATATATGCAGAGTACCTACTGATGACAATGTTGCGGACCCGCTAACAAAGGGACTTCCACAACCTAAACATGATGGTCATGTTAGGTCCATGGGTATTAGATACATGGGAGATTGGGCCTAGGGCAAGTGGGAGATTGTTGGTAGTGGTGCCCTAGGCACGTTTAATAAACGTTGTAATTGTTATCATTTATTTCATATCAATAAAGAGATGTTTTGATTATTATTATTGTTCATGTTTACTTATAATAATCTCCGTCCCTAGTACTTGTTCAGCACTAGTATAAAGGCTAAATGATCATGCGATGATCATGTTAGATTTATGGGTACTTGTTTGGAACAAGGTACTGGACATGACCCGCTGTGTGAGGTTTATGTCATGGTCTATGTCGAACATATATCTCATATTAATTATGTCATTTGAATCCTTAGACATGAAGTTATTATAGTCTTCCACTTGATGAACATTATGTTTGACATATTCAAACGCTACCTTTAACCGGGAAGTTATAAAGGGTATGATTGGCATAATCGGATTCACGTAGGGAAGAATAATAAACTAATGGATTTGTCCCTCTTCGGAGAGATGTCAAGCTTGGGCCTCTCGTAGGAATGGTGTTGATGAAATGTTCGGCCGGACTCAAATCACTACAAGAAAAAGTGCAATACCGACGGAATTTACTGACGGACTATAATCCGTCACTAATTGCAACGAATTACCGACGGAATAGCAACGACCTAGAGTGGGAAACAAAATCCGAAACTAGGACGAGAATGCCGACGGTTTTAGTGACGGAAATACCGAGGGAGAACATTCCATCTCTAATCCGTCACTAATGTGGCGCCAAAATTTTGTGCCTTTATTTACCGACGGATTTATGACGGAATAAATGACTTTAATTTTTTAATTATTTAAAATAGAATAGCGACGGATCTAAGTCGTTGCTATATGCATTTAAAAAAAATAATAAATCTATATTTTATGTGGCGACGGAATAGCGACGAATAGAGTTTACCAAGGGATAAAATCCGTCGGCACGTAAATAACATATTTTACCGACGGATTACCGACGGTTAAAATCCGTCGGTAAATAAATTAAATATTTTAATGATAGTGTAATAAAGAAATGAGGAACGAGCAATATCCTTCACTATGAGTATTTTTTTTTTTAATATAGATAAATGTTTTAGAACTTTTTTAGCAGAAAAGTTTTTTTTTCAAAAACTAATATAAAAAAAGTTAGAAAATTAACTAAATAAATGATTGTATAATAAAGAAAAAAAGGGACGGACAATATCCTTCACTACAAGTTTTTTTTTTTAAATAGATAAACATTTTAGAATTTTTTTAATAAGAAAGTTTTTTTCAAAAAACTAATATAAAAAAGTTAGCAATTAACTAAACAAATGATTGTATAATAAAGTAAAAAAAGGACTGACAATATCCTTCATTATAAGTATTTTTTGTAATAGAGTTAAATATTTTAGACTTTTTTTTATTAAAAATGTTTTTTTTTTCAAAAACTAATAAAAAAAAGTTAAAAATTAACTAAACAAATAATTGTATAATAAAGAAAAAAATGGGACGGACAATATCCTTCACTACAAGTATTTTTTTTTTATTTTTTTTAATATATATAAATGTTTTAGAATTTTTTTAGTTAGAATTTTTTTTTTCATAAACTAATATAAAAAAAAATAGGAATTAACTAAAAAAATGATTGTATAATAAAGAAAAAAAGGGACGGACAATATCCATCATTATGAGTATTTTTTCAATTTTTTTTTTAATATAGATAAATGTTTTAGAACTTTTTTAGCATAAATGTTTTTTAGTTATATTAATTTGTCATAACTTAAATTTTTAAAATAAATATACAATTTTTGATGGGCGGATATCAAATATTAATTTTGTAAAGTATAAAGTTATTTGAATTCATATAGGGTATATATATATATATATATATATATATATATATATATATATATATATATATATATATATATATGGGACATTTTCTTAAAAGCCCTTCATTCTAAATTTTATTTCTAAAGAAGACACAATATTTTTCTAATTGCTCAAAAACCCAAGGGATAAAAATAGCCTAGAATACCCATAACTACCCCTTATAAGGGTGCTCCCCCTTTCCAGGCCATATTTTCAAGTCATATTTTCATCCCGCTCTGAGATTCATGTCTCAGACTCTTAGAAACACTGAGAATCATGTCTCAAAACCTATAAAAATACTAAAAAATCATATCATAAACGTATAAAAACACTGAGAGACATGTCGCATGCCTATAAAAACATTGAAAGTCATGTCACATACCTATAAAAACACTTAGAACCATATCACATACCTAAACACTTAGAACCATATCACATACCTATAAAAACACTTAGAACCATGTCACACACCAATAAAAACACTTAGAATCATACCACATACCTATAAAAACACTTGGAACCATGTCACATGCCAATTAAAACACTTAGAACCACGTCACATACCTATAAAAAACTGAGAGACATGTCACATACACATAAAAACACTTAGAAACATATCATATACCTATAAAAACACTGAAAGACATGCCACAGACCTATAAAAACTCTGAGATACATATCACAAATCTATAAAAACATTGAGAGTCATGTCTCCGACTTGTAAAAACATTAAGATACGTGCCACATACATATAAAAACACTGAGAGCTATGTCACAAACCTATAAAAATACTGAGACAAGTGTCTCAGACCTATAAAAACATTGAGAGACATATCTAAGACCTATAAAAAAACTGAGAGACGTATCTCAGACCTATAATAACACTGAGAGACATATCTCAGACCTATAGAAATACTGAGAGATGTGTCACAGACCTATAAAAACACAGAGAGACATGTCACATACGTATAAAAAACACTTAGAACTATGTCGCAAACCTTTAAAATACTGAGAAACGTGTCGTAGACCTATAACAATACTGACATACATGTCACATACTTATAAAAACACTGAGAGACATGCCGCAGACCTATAAAAATAGTAAGAGACAAATCACACACCTATAAAAACACTGAGAGCTATGTCGCATATCTATAAAAATATTAAGAGACATATCGCAGACCTATAGCCATCACATATCTATAAAAACACTAAGAGACATGTCGCAGACCTATAGCCATGTCTTACACCTGTTAAACACTGAGAGCCATGTCGTAGACCAATAAAAACATTGATATCCATGTCTCAAACCTATAAAAACATTGAGAGTTATGTCTCCGACTTATAAAAACACTGAGATACATGTCACATATATATATAAAAACATTGAGAGCAATGTCACAGACCTATAAAAATGCTGAGACAAGTGTCTCAGACCTATAAAAAACACTGAGAGACATATCTCAAACCTATAAAAACATTGAGAGACGTGTCTCAGACCTATAAAAACACTGAGAGACATATCTCAGACCTATAGAAACACTGAGAGATGTGTCGCAGACCTATAAAAACACTGAGAGACATGTCACATACCTATAAAAAACACTTAGAACTATGTCGTAAACCAATATAAACACTGAGAAACGTGTCACAGACCTATAACAATACTGAGAGACATGTCACATACCGATAAAAACACTGAGAGGTATGTTGCAGACATATAAAAATAGTGAGAGACAAGTCACATACCTTTTTCTTAATTATTGTGCCCCATGAGTTAGTCTCATTTATGATAGGACGGAGGGAGCATAAGCTAATAAGCTATGTAGGAGTAAATATGATTATGATGGTATAAATAGGACTAAAGACTTTGTTGAAAGATTTGCTTTGAATTGCTTAGTACTATAGTTGGAGGTGGGAGGTGGGAGATGATACAATTAGCACTATTGGGACCGGAAATATTTATAAGGAGCATTTCGTTACTCCGCTGCAATATACTAATGAAAGAGACATTACCATATGAGCGTTCGAGTTGTATACTTATTTGGGGATAATACCTGTAAGTTTCTCTTAAAAGAATAATTCATATCCAAATTTGTAAGAACACTTATTTTATTTACAGTAGATCTTATGAAAAACCATTAGTGATTGGAAAAACTTGTTTTTACAAAACATGCGGGCGTTAGTTTTAAAATATGCGATGACATTTTTATAAATAACTGGCAAGAATTGTAAATGGACAGTGTTAATATTACAAAGTTTCAGGCGTTTATAAACATTGAAGATGACACTTTTCATAAGTGTCAGTGATATTATTAAAAATTACCATTCACTACACTTATACTTATCAACATTGCCACCGGCACTTATAAAAAATGCCAGTGGTTGGGTTAATAAGTGTCAGTGTACACGGTTGACAATTTTTAACACTATCATCGGCACCTACGACATGCGTCAGTTATTTACAAAATATCACCGCTTGTTTTAAAACAACTTTCCGTTTTTTACAAAAGTGCCAGTGGTTGTGTTAAAAAAAATTTAACACTGACACTTTTTTACACTGACATTTTATATTCATGACACTTTTTTACACTAACACTCGCATGTTGAAAACACGTTTTGTAAAAATTTGGCTATTTTATAACACCAACTCATAAATATTTAGGAGAAATAAGACATTTTGGAGAGTCGGAAGTCTCTTCTTTCTTAACTTCAAAATGGCTGAACAAGTCAAAACTTCACCTCAAGGCTCCTACACAGAAAATTCCCAACCATTTTCTAAACAATAACAATTGATCACCAAATTTCAGCATTAATAAATTGTTAAAATTAATACCCATCACTATTCCTTTCATTTTGAATTATTCAATTTATTTAATCATATTTCCACTTACATATCCTCCTCCCCTTTACCAAATTCCTCCACACTTTCCTTCCACCCCTCTGCTACTAGATCCAGTGTTTAACCCTCTCACCTTCATCACAATATTTATTTACTTATGTATCCCAATTTCTCATTCTCAAAAATTCAATTGCATCAATACATACAATTGCGGCCAAAACTTGCAGCGAATCGGCTATCCCTTCTCCGGCAAAGATCGTCATTCAGTTTGCGGCCTCGCCGGATTCCAACTCAATTGCTGGGAACAAGACAACACCACAACCATACTTATCAACCATCAAAGATCTGCTGGCTATTGCACCATCTATGCAGCCATAGCCGATCTGAAATCTCCGGCTTCTCCTCCCGTGTCAAAAGACAGTAGACGAAGTTAAATTGGAAGAGGGAAAAGGGCCCCAAGTTTTCAGGTCTGGTTGACGATGGTGGCGTGGTATGTTCGCCGGAATATGCAGATATGACCGCGATTGAGGAGATTGGCCGGACATCGTCGCCCTCCAAGTCTTGGCCAGAATCGAGAGAGGGGACGGAGGGGGGGGAATCGGCGCGGATCCGAACGAAGAAGCAAAGGAGGAGCTAGATTGGGAGGTCGTCCTAAACCGCGAGAGGTCGCGAGGTGAGGTCGACGAGGGGAGATGGATGGACGAGAAATGAGGTTAGAGAGAAAGAGAGAGAGAGAGAGGGAGAGAGTGTGTGTGTGTGTGTGAGGGTTGAGAGATAAAGTGTCTGTGTGAATGAATGAGTTAGGGAGGGGGAGGGGTAATTCATGGATTAAATTAGGCTGATGGAAAAAACTTTCACATCTAGGACCCAACAAATAAAGAATAATTGTCTCTTAACGTCTAGTTTTGACAAAAACGAATTTGAGAAAATGTCCTATTTGATAAAATGTGTTTTGTTTGAGGATTTGTATATGGGATATATATATATATATGGTATGGGTATGGTATGTATATGGGTATGGTATATATATATATATATATGGGTACGGGATGTTATATAGTATATGGTATGGTATATGTATATGGTATAGGGTATATGATGGTATATAGGATATATATATGATAATAGTATATGATATATAGTACATGGTATCTAAGGTATATGGTATGTGATGTATTGAGTATATGGTATAGTGTGTAGTATATGATGCATAGGGTATATGGTATGTGTATATGGTATATGATATTGTTCGTCTCTCTTTTTTTCTTTTATATACTTATATTTCTTTAAAAAATCTTAACTTTTTTGGAAAAATTTCACTACTAACTAAAATCTCAAATAACTTTCTTTATCCAAAAAAAAACAAAAATAAAAATAAAAAAAGTATATGCTATTGTCCGTTTCTATTTTTTCTTTTATATACTTTCATTTTTTTTATTCTTAACTTTTTTTTATATATTTTATTTTTTTTTATAAAAAAAAAACACTACTAACCAACATCTCAAATACTCCCTCCGTCCCAGCTCACTTGACACTTATTTCCATTTTGGTATGTCCCAGCTCACTTGACACTTCCTAAAATAGCCTAGTTTTTATAATTTTATATTTACTCTACCCCACCACTCATTCTCTCTCTTCATCTTCCAACACTCATTTTATTCAACCAACACTACTATTTACCCCACTCATTCTCTCTCTTAATTTTCTATCACACATTTTTCTTATTTTATTCTTTTTCCTTAGTTATTGTGCCCACTTTTTGGGTGTCAAGTGAGGTGGGACGGAGGGAGTAGTTTTCTTTATAAAAAAAAATATTAAAAAATATATGCTATTGTCCGTCCCTAATTTTTTATTTTATATACTTTCATTTCTTAAAAAATTCTTAATTTTTTTATGTAATTTTTTTTTTCTTTGAAAAATTTCACTACTAACCAACATCTCAAATAGTTTTCTTTATCCAAAAAAGTTTTGAAAAATTAAAGAAATGAGGGACGCCTAATACCTTTTAATTTTTTATTTTTTTTAACAGAAATATTTGTTTTTGAATTTTTTTACTACTGGACTTTTTTTGAATGTTAATATTTTTCCAAGTATATAAAAAATTATTTTAAAATATTGGAAAAATATAGTGGTGTATAAGAAGTTATTTTAATACATTGAAAAAAAAATATTAATATTTATTACTATTAATCTTATAAATGACACTTATTTAATAAAATTTTTAGGTTACACATGGATCATCATCTTAGCCATCTCTAAAATAACATTTAAATTGAATCTAATGGCCTAAATTTTAACTACACATTTCACTTGGATAACAATCTCATCCCTCCATTTCAATTGAAATCAATGGTCAAAAAATATTTCTCCCCTTTATTTAACCTAATTTTCTAACCCTAACCTTAATTTAAAAAAAAAAAAAAAAAAAAAAAAAAAACTAAACAAAAATGCAGCCTCCCTCCCCTCCCCTCCACCATTCATTTCATCTACTCTCTCTCTCTCTCTCTCTCTTACATGGATCACCATCTAGCCATCAAAAAAATAACCTTTAAATTGAATCCAATGGCCTACATTCAACTACACATTTCACTTGGATCAAAATCTCATCCATCCATTTCAATTAAAATCTCATCCATACATTTACTCCCCCTCTCTCTTCTCCTCTTCTAACCTAACCTTAAAAAAAAAAAAAAAAAAAAAAAAAAAACCCAAAGCAGCCGCCCCCTCCCTCCCCATTCATTTCATCTACTCCCTCTCTCTCTCTTTCTCCACTTCTTCTTCTCTCATCTCCATGTTAAAAAAAAGCCCTAACAAAACCCTTCTCCATTTCTCTTCTCTCTCACCTCCCCGCCGCCACCCCTCCCCTCCCCTACCCGCCGCCACTCCTCCCACCCTTCTCCATTTCTTTCCTCTCCCCACCCTCACCACCGCCATCTAACCTCCCCGCCGCCACCCCTCCCCTCCCCTACCCGCCGCCACTCCTCCCACCTTTCTCCATTTCTTTCCTCTCCCTACCCTCACCACCGCCATCTCACCTCCCCGCCGCCACCCCTCCCCTCCCCTACCCGCCGCCACTCCTCCCACCCTTCTCCATTTCTTTCCTCTCCCCACCACCGCCACCCCAAGCTCAATTCAGGTGCTTCTCTCTCTATAGCTCTCTCTTTCTTTCTCTTTTTCTCACCCTCTCTCTCTCTCTCTCTCTCTTACTTTATTTTTAATTTTAATTTTATTTTTTTCAGATTTGTTAAATGTTAATTAGAGAAGTTGTGGGAAGTGTTGGGTTTTTTTGTTTTTTCTTTCTTCAGATCTGTTAAGTTTAGTGATTAGTTTTTTTAAAAAAAAAACATTTTTTTTTAAAAAAAACTGTAGAGTGTTTTTTTTTTTCCAGATATGTTAAGTTTATTTTAAATTTTAGTTTTTTTTCTTCAGATCTATAAATAAGGAAGTTTATTGATTAGTTTTTTTTTTTAAAAAAAACGTTTTTATTTTTTCAGATCAGTATAAGTTTATTGATTTTTTAAAAAAAAATTATTTGATTTTGGTGTGTTTTGTGTTTTATTTCAGATCTAGTTGTGGGCAGTGGTGTGGTGTTTGGCGGGCTTTCAAGATATGGCGGAGGCAATACTGGGAGGAAAGAATGGATTTTAACTGAATTTTTTGAAGTTGATGGATCAAAGTTGAAAAGAGAACTTTTATGTAAGGACTGAGATGAGCATTAGAGAAGTTGAGGGAGCATAATGTAACTATTGTAATATTTTTGAAATATTGAGGACTGATTTGGAAATCTCTGAAATATTAAGGACTAATTTTAAAATAACAGAAATTAATGAAATGACTTAAATTGATTGACATAATAATTTTTTTAATATAAATATTCAGCATATGTGTATATTTAAAAATATATTTAATATATATTTTTAAATATATATATATGCTATTTTTTTAAATAAAGTACAAATTTAGCGACGGAAATAATCCATCAGTAATATTAAATAAAAAAAATAATAAATAGAGCTGCATAAATAGTAGCAACGGTAAATTCCGTCGATAATACATCGCTAAAATGTTGAAAAATAAAACGACGATTTAAATAAAGACGGAAATTTCGTCGCTAATCCGTCGGCTTAGTCTTTGGATTGGTCGATTATTTTACGATTTTGCCGACGGATTATTAAACAATGGTGACGGAATAATCCTTTGGTAAGGCAATTGAAAATCCGTCGAAAGATTTTACCGACGCACGTTTTAACATCGGAAATTAAACGTTGAAAATCCGTCGCTAAATCAATTTAGTGACGGATTTTGGATGATTACCGATGGAATAATCCGTCGGTATCTGCCTGTTTTCTTGTAGTGAATGAATTGATTGGATCAATGGCATTTGGATTATCAACATATTCGGAATCGAGAAAGTATTGAACAAAACAAGTGACTATTTGACCATGACTTGTGTTCAATGACGTCGAGGATAAGGGATTATGACATATTCTAAAGGAATGCGAACTTGTATCTAGTTATACTATTTGGGTAGGTATGACGGTTTGCTAGAACCTAATCATATCTTATGGTTTCATGTTGAACCCATTGCCAACTTAGTTAATCCTAGAGGGTCACACACAATAGAACGCATCTTTAAAAGGACTAAATTGGAATTTTTTAGAAATTCTGGACATTCTGGGAAGTGGGCGACCGCACAGTGTGGACTGGGGCGCCGCACACTTAGCTCAGATTTGTACCAGTTTGTTTCAGATAAATGTGCGACCGCACAGTGTATTCTGGCGCAGCACAGTACTGTCGGCTGGCACTTTCCTAATTCGATTGGGAATGTCTTTTGGAAGAAGCACTTAGTACAACATGTTACTTGATTAATCATGGACTTAACACCGGTATTGGCCTCAAAGTTCCCTATGAGGTATGGACTGGTAAAATCCACAATTGTTTCAAGTATTGGTGGTGTTGATAACAGGTAGAGCAACAATACTGAAGAGTTAGTTGTCCCACAGTCAGATGTTGAAAAAACAAGTGGAGCAATAAGATACTGAAAAGTTAGTTGTCCCACAGTCAGATGTTGATCAGGATCCACCAACAGAGACAGAGACTGAAGCATCAGAAAGTTCAAGTTCAGTTCCCGAAGAACATGGGTTAGCACAAGGAAGGTTTAGAAGAGCTAATCTTGGGAAGCCTCCCGAGAGGTATGGATTTGAAGACTTTGTGTCTTATGCACTACATGTTGCTGAGGAAGTGGAGCCCGCTCTTACGGAACCTTCTACTTTCAAGGAAGCAGTTACATGTTCAGAGTCATCTCAGTGGTATGCGGCTATGGGTGCTGAGATGGAATCTCTTCATAGGAATCAGACTTGGGAGTTGACCCCAAGGCCAGAAGGCAGAAAGATTGTGACTTGCAAGTGGATCTTCAAGAAAAAGGAAGGGATGTCACCGGCAGAAAGGGTAAGTATAAAGCTCGCGTTGTTGCAAGGGGTTCCCACAGAGTGAGGAGGTGGACTATAATGGGATCTTCTCACCAGTGGCCAGACACACTTCGATCAGAGTGTTTCTAGCAATAGTAGCACAGAGGGATTTGGAGCTTGAGCAACTAGACGTCAAGACAGCTTTCTTGCATGGAGAGTTGGAGGAAGAGATATACATGACACAGCCAGAAGGATTCCATGTTCTGGTAAGGAAGATAAAGTTTGTAGGTTGAAGAAGTCCTTGTATAGACTTAAGCAATCGCCTAGGCAGTGGTACAAAGATTTGACAGCTATATGATAGCAGCAGTCAAGAAGTCAGAGATTCATAAGCTGAAAGGCTTATTGGTCGCAGAGTTTGAGATGAAGGATTTGGGTAACACGAAAAAAATTCTGGGTATGGAGATCTATAGAAGACAGAGCAAACGAAAACTGTTTTTATCCCAGAAAATACATCAAAAAAGTTTTAGAAAGGTTTGGTATGTCAACAGCTAAGGCTATAGATACTCCGAGTGCAGTGGATGCACAGTTGTCAGTCGTGTTTGGGCCCAAATCGGTTGAGGAGAAAGAGTATATGGCTCGATTACCCTATGCTAGTGCATATGGTGTTGGTAGTGGTGCCCTAGGCACGTTTAATAAACGTTGTAATTGTTATCATTTATTTCATATCAATAAAGAGATGTTTTGATTATTATTATTGTTCATGTTTACTTATAATAATCTCCGTCCCTAGTACTTGTTAAGCGCTAGTATAAAGGCTAAATGATCATGCGATGATCATGTTAGATTTATGGGTACTTGTTTGGAACAAGGTACTGGACATGACCCGCTGTGTGAGGTTTATGTCATGGTCTATGTCGAACATATATCTCATATTAATTATGTCATTTGAATCCTTAGACATGAAGTTATTATAGTCTTCCACTTGATGAACATTATGTTTGACATATTCAAACGCTACCTTTAACCGGGAAGTTATAAAGGGTATGATTGGCATAATCGGATTCACGTAGGGAAGAATAATAAGCTAAATGGATTTGTCCCTCTTCGGAGAGATGTCAAGCTTGGCCTCTCGTAGGAATGGTGTTGATGAAATGTTCGGCCGGACTCAAATGAATTGATTGGATCAATGGCATTTGGATTATCAACATATTCGGAATCGAGAAAGTATTGAACAAAACAAGTTGACTGTTTGACCATGACTTGTGTTCAATGACATCGAGGATAAAGGGATTATGACATATTCTAAAGGAATGCGAACTTATATCTAGTTATACTATTTGGGTAGGTATGACGGTTTGCTAGAACCTAATCATATCTTATGGTTTCATGTTTGAACCCATTGCCAACTTAGTTTAATCCTAGAGGGTCACACACAATAGAACGCATCTTTAAAAGAACTAAATTGGAATTTTTTGGAAATTCTGGACATTCTGGGAAGTGGGCGACCGCACAGTGTGGACTGGGCGGCCCGCACACTTAGCTCAGATTTGTACCAGTTTGTTTCAGATAATGTGCGACCGCACAGTGTATTCTGGGCGGCCGCACAGTACTGTCGGCTGGCACTTTCCTAATTCGATTTGGAATGTCTTTTGACACAAGATTCCTATTTGGAATAGGTCTTGCTTGTGTATAAAAGGATGAGTTCGGCCAGAACTTCAGTGATAGCCTTTTGTGAGTCTCCAAAGAGTTTGAGAGAGTTTTTACTTTGTTCTAAGACATCCTTGGTCAAAGAACAAAATAATACACAAGAGAGAAAATTCCATATAGTTCAAATTCATTGTGAAAACGTGTTTCACAATTTGGTCTAGCAACCAAGATCAAAGAAGTTCCTTTGATATTCGTTCGAAGTGTGGATACCGCTAGAGGGTGAAAATCATCATCTTCAAAGTTCCTGTTCAAGCTTTGTGATCGTGATCAAGTCTTCAAATCTCCACCAAAGACCAAGAGAATTTGATAGCCATCAAGGTTAGTTTTTCCTTTATTCATTATGTTGTATTTGATTTAATCATATGAACGGATCCATGGCTTTGGGTTTCAAAATTTTAAATGCTAAATTCCGCTTCGCATGTTACTACGAAACCCAACATATGGTAGTTTGATGTATGCTACAGTGCGCACTAGCGACGTCGGGCTCCTCTATGAAAGTGGAATAGAATGTGCAGTTGAGGGTTCCTCAGATTTGGACTATTCAGGTGATGTTGATACAAGAAGATCGATGACCGGATATGTGTTCACGCTTAATGGGTTAGTTGTCAGTTAGAAGGCTACATTGCACGCGACAGTGACATTATCTACAACAGAAGCAGAATACATGGCATTGACAGAGTCCGCTAAGGAAGGAATATGGTTGAAGGGATTGATCAGCGATCTTGGGATACATCATGATCAGGCTATTATTTATTGCGATAGTTTGAGCGCGATTTGTTTGGCCAAGGATCAAGTTCATCATGAGAGGACCAAGCACATTGATGTCAGATATCATTTCCTAAGGGATGAGAAATGGGTAAAGATGAAGAAGGTAAGGACGATGGACAACCCTGCAGATATGTTCACAAAACCTGTGACGGGAAGCAAGTTCCAACATTGTTTGGACATGCTGAATGTTCGCAACTATTAGATAGCAAAAGAGGCAAGGGAGGAGAAAAGGTTTGTTGTCATGGAGATTCAAAGTCAAGGTGGAGATTGTTGGGTTAATTCCTTTGAATTTGGGACGCCGAGTTAAAGGATTAAACAACAGAAGAATTTCGTAATCCAGAGATGAGCACAGAAGGGGTCCGACCTGACCTAGGGAAGGACCCGGCCGGACCAGATTGACGTTGGAAATCAAGGACTTAGAAAAGGGGTAGGTCCGATCGGGTATAGGAGGAGATCCGGCCGGACTAGTGAAGGGTCTGACCGGACCAGGTGCTATACCCGGGCAGACCAAGGTCCCAGATTCCAGTTTCGGTCAGGTTTTCGGACGTGCACAGAAAGAAAGGTTTCGAGTCAGTTTTGGACTAGAATTCCAAGTTCCTACCAGATTTTGAGCTAGACATTGAGTGGTATAAATAGAGGCCATTAGTTTAGATCAAAATCAGCCTTAGTCTCAGACAAATAAATCTTTAGAGAGTGCTCAGAGAGTTCTGTAATTCTACAGTTGCACAGTTATGAATTTTGTGATCAAAATTCATGCAACAGTAATAGTGTGATCTTGTAATCGTTTCTCCAGATTGATAATAATATTCTCTCCCCTCCCCGTAGACGTATCCAAGTTGGTGAACCACGTAAATCTGTGTTCTTGTGATTGCTTGCTTTTCTTATCAAATCTTGTTTATTGCTCTAACAATAATCAATTTTTGTTTTCAAATTTTTGATTTAAAAGCGATGACTTTTGAAAATTTTTCTTTAATATTATTGAAGTTTAAAATGGGACGGCTGGAGTATACTTCCTGACACGCCCCAAATCACGGGATTCCCTAATAGAACCTCGAACCTGGTGCGCGTAACTAACAAGAAACAAGAAACTAACGGGAAACAGGAACAATACCTGTTAAAAACAAAACTGACATGCTATATCTACTCAAGAATAAGGAGCTAAGATAGCTCACAACGAGTTCTAGACCAAGAAAATTAAAACCAAACAAGGTTACATACAGCGGAAGACATGCCTAGCAAATAAGCTGGCATCAAGAACTGTCTAGGGACAACAAATACTACCCCAACACAAGCCCAGAGTTTATTAACTCATACAAGATCGTCCTTACCAAAATATAAAAGGACACTAACTTCGAACAAGAATATCCTGCTGAGTAAGTTCCCAGCTAAGTCGAGCCTCACTGCGAACTATCCCCTGCTTTCCTGGGGGGGGGAAACAATTAAACAAATAAAGGGTGAGATAAATCTCAGTAAGCTATTAACATGCAACTATATGTCATGTTATCATGCAATACAAGTAGATACTCAACTAAACATATATCAAGTATCATCAAGTAACAAGTATAGGAGAGGCTAAGCCAACCCAACAAGTAATCAAGCTCAAGAAAGGTTCAGGTAACAAGTAGTCAAGTAGAGTGAGAGGCTAGACCAGCTCACCAAGATGCACATAGGACTATCACGCATTTGTACCTGAATCCTTCCTTATTCCTCCCAAGAATACCATTTGTTGTCGATGCTTTTCTAGCTGAGGACAACCAAGAACAAGAACTGCTGTGCAGTATATAAGAAGACCTGGTAACCAGTGTCATCCACAAGAACAAGATCCACGTGGTGTTCAAGACAATCGCATTCACTTAGGTCAGGCTTATTGCTCTAACCAAGGAAGCTATGCCCTTACTATGGCCGGTAGTAAGGGGTCAGGCGGAAATACATAGGAACCCGATTGTCACTTAAACCCCAGCTCTCGCGACAAGCGTGAACCTATATATTTTCGAACAAGCAAGGAGAACCAGCTTGACTCACACAAGAATGCACAAGTAGATGTTTACTTGAACTACGAGAACAGAACTCAGTCCCTTATTAGTGGAATATTCTTTATGCACCATGTAATCATGTATCATGTGCTCACGAGAATATGCACCATGTAGTCATGTATCATGTGCTCACGAGAATATGCACCATGTAATCATGTGCTCACGAGAATACAAGTACACGTACGCAATTATTACGAATACAAACCAAGATAACAATGGCACATAAGGTGTCCACGTAACACAATCAATCCAAGTAAGAGTCCATTTATAACAGACTTCAGTCAAGTAGTAGGGTATATCACTTTGTCACATGCCAAGTTTGCACGTACATATTCATATCACGTTTAACACATTAAAGTGTCTATCACGATACCCTTACTATCAAGTAGAGCTCAATACATTATACTCTAAACACGTAGTAGAATAGGTCACATTGTACCTAGACACAGTCATATCTCACGTATATGTATCGTTAATAATCGAATACATTTTCCAGCACATATTGTGTTCTGTAGTTATTCTTATTAACTTAAATCGTAGTATTCATGATTATATGAATTATCTTCATATTACACTAGTCCCTATTTTTTTAGGAACCCATTTAAAGACAAGATATCTTCTTTATTCTTTATATACTTCATTTAGTATATACACGATTAAAACCAATCACTAGCACTTTAGTGTTTGTTCATAACACTTACAATACACACGTATCAAATTCAAGTATGTAGTAGAGTTATTCATTCTCTATCTAGTTCCATATCCCAACTCTTTTGGTTATTCATACCACGTACCAATCAATCAAGAAGCCACATTCTATCAAGTAAATATATGCAAGATTTGCATATACACATCAAGACTCTTTCAAGTTTATCACCATACACATATATTGGTGTCAAGGCACGTACAAGATTTTATAATCTTATATTCAAGTCTTAATCCAATTATTTGGATGTTCAAGTCATGTACGAGATTTTATTGTCTTATACTTCAAGTTACTGTCTCATCTTAAGACATTCAAGACATTCAGGACATTCAGGACATATACAAGATCTTATCATCTTATATCCAAGTTCTCAATCCATTTCTTTGGATGATTAAACATGTACAAGAGTTAATTATCTTATACTTCGAGTTCAAGCTAGGTAGATGAATTATACATCTTTCACGTACTATTTTCCAAATCATTTTCTTAGGACATTCAAGCTCTAGACATTAATTGGTGTCCCTAAGGTACACAAACATTGACTTCAAGACACATAAAAGAGTTATTACTCTTATATTCAAGTTATCATTTAATTATGATTCAAGTCCACATTTTATTTGTTCACAAAGGGACTATTTTTCAGTACTAGAGTGTTCTACAACACTCATCTAGGCCATCTAGGGTAGTACCCTAAACCTAGACCAAGACTACTTCAAGTTCAAATTAAGTAAATGAGCTATACCACTCATACTTACAAGTTCATAATCCCCTACATAGGATATTCGAGTTCAAGACATTAATTTGGTGCTCTCACGGTGCACAAACATCAGTTCCAAGACAAGCATAACACATAAGTACTTGTTCATAGCACTTTCAAGACATATAAAAGAGTTGTTACTCTTATACTTAAGTTCTCATTTGAGTTCTATAAGTGTTCATGTTCAAGACTAAGTTCTCATTTTAATTCAATGAGTATACACATTAAAACCAAGTTCTGATGCCCCTAAGGTGTCACAACACTTGCTAGGACATTTTATACTAAGGTTATATACCTTAACTAGAGTTACTTCCAACTTATACAAACTTTAAACAACATTTTGTTCTTCAGGTAACTGTGCGGTCGCCTAAAATGGATTGTGCGGTCGCACACAAGCAGGTCAATTCCTTTGAAAAACCTTTCAGAAAGATGGGCGGTCGCCCAATGGTTTTTGTGCGGTCGCACAAGGTACCAAAATGCTAAATTTTTATTTCTTTCCCAGGTTAAGAAATTTCCCGTCCCAAGCGTAGGAGTAACTTTTATTAACTCTTAGGCAATACCCAAAACATGATTTCAGGCTCAATTCATTTCTTTTACCGTCCCATAAATAATAGGATAATTTCCTTTTATTCCAATTTAATATTTCACCGACCCAAAAGTATAAGTACAATTTTATATTATACTAATATACCCATTTAAAGATACTTCCATTCATTTCCCCGTACCACAATTAATGGCACAATTTTTCTAATAATATTTAAATCAAGTTACTATTTTACTGTCTCACGAATAGGAGTAACTTTTCTATACTTTTCCAAGTTCTTCCCAGGGCAAGACTGTTCATTCTTATTTAGCATGCTTATTTAGCATACGAATACTCCCTTCGTCCCAATTTTACAAGTATCACAAAAATTGCTCAAAACACAATTTTAACAAGAACAAGTAGCGGGAATAACATATATGCATGTTATTACAAGTAAGGGGGAGTCAATAACTTACCTAGTCAAAAATCAAGTTGACCCAAATTAATTTCTGATCGGCCTGGAACGCTCTATTCAACGCCACGAATATTTATCCGGGACCAGAATCACGAACAAAGGATTAATTAAGCTCGAGGAGTCGAGAATAGGATAAAACTGAACTCCCTTAAATGAAACAGAGAGAAAGAACGAGAAACTTTGAGAAAATGATTTGCCTTTCTCAGGCAAACAACCTTATATACTTGGAACTTTCCAAGAATTGCCACTAGGCCCCTCAAGTTCTAACTTTGACAAAAAGGCCCCTAAACTTTTAACTTTGACATTTAACCACCTTAATTTTCTAAAGTAGTTAAATAATTAACTCAAATAAAATAGCATATAAATATGCTAGTCAAGAATTTAACAAGCATGTCAAGAATTTAACAAATAAGTCAAATATTTAACGAAATTAAGGATGGCGTTACATCCTCCCCACCTTAAAGAAAATTCGTCCTCGAATTTTTACTAGATCAAGATTATAACATATATAATCAGCAAATAGAACTCAAGAGCAATCAAGAATATACACATATACTCACAAATATTTCATGCAATCAAGATGTATCAATTATAACATCGAAACACATAAAGTCAAGCAGACTCGATTAGTCAATCCACCTTGACATATCCACTAAAAATAATAGAACTGGTCATATCCTCCAGATCACTGTAATACTGGTCAAATCCACTAGGCAATCTCAAATACTGAGTCGTGGTCATCCATCGTTTCAATATTCAACACTGACTTCACGTATATCAATCCATCGAGAAAATCCATCAAAAGATGTAGCTCTCGGTGTCAAATAGTTAACAATGAAGCTGCCTTCGAAATTCATTCATGAATCTCTAACAAGATCAAGAAAATCTCAAGAACACGCGTACCTTGGTTGTTTCCACTTATAGGTCAACACAGATACTCACTTCAGACATCCACTACAAGGTAGATATATCCTCTATCAAGAAATTCTCAAGTTGAATCTTTAACTCGTTTAACTCAATCGAGGTCAAGAACATTAATCCAGGTGTCAGCACTGTATTTGCACTGTAACCACTCAAGATAACCCAAGTTCTCATCAAGTAACATGCACTACTCAGTAGGAATTCCACTGTCAATCGCATAGGTTAAATACCCAGTACAATCTCAAGAACCCTTTCTAGACTTTCAGTGCAGGACATGAATATTATACATGATTATATCATGCTCATAAAAATAGTCAAGCATACTAGCATAGAACTATTCACCATCTATTATGGTAAACAAGAATGGCATAACATATAGAAAGCCAAATCATAACACGTATCACATCAATGTCCCATCTAGGTAACATGACCAAGTTAACATAGAACGTATAGGGTGTTATCACCCACACTTCTATCAAGCTCTTATTAATAACAATATCAACACGTAGGCTCTTACTAGAGAATACACTTCCACGCAATTCACGAGATAAGGACAAGCATGCATATATAGCAAGAAACAATGTCCACAAGACAAGATAGATACGCCTAAGTCTTTGAAGACTCGCACTCTCGATTCTCGAATCATCTAATCCAATTGGATCAATCCTATCAACACCAGTCCTATGCCTGGTATAACAACAAGTAACGAAGCACTCGGCGTCGAAAACATACCCAAGACTAACCCAACCTAGGCCATAGACCCTATCCAGGCTAAGAGCTAAACCATAGCTCCTGATACCACACTGACACGCCCAAAATCTCGGGATTACCTAATAGAACCTCGAACCTGGTGCGCGTAACTAACAAGAAACAAGAAACTAACGGGAAACAGGAACAATACCTGTTAAAAACAAAACTGACATGCTATATCTACTCAAGAATAAGGAGCTAAGATAGCTCACAACGAGTTCTAGACCAAGAAAATTAAAACCAAACAAGGTTACATACAGCGGAAGACATGCCTAGCAAATAAGCTGGCATCAAGAACTGTCTAGGGACAACAAATACTACCCCAACACAAGCCCAGAGTTTATTAACTCATACAAGATCGTCCTTACCAAAATATAAAAGGACACTAACTTCGAACAAGAATATCCTGCTGAGTAAGTTCCCAGCTAAGTCGAGCCTCACTGCGAACTATCCCCTACTTTCCTAGGGGGGGGAAACAATTAAACAAATAAAGGGTGAGATAAATCTCAGTAAGCTATTAACATGCAACTATATGTCATGTTATCATGCAATACAAGTAGATACTCAACTAAACATATATCAAGTATTATCAAGTAACAAGTATAGGAGAGGCTAAGCCAACCCAACAAGTAATCAAGCTCAAGAAAGGTTCAGGTAACAAGTAGTCAAGTAGAGTGAGAGGCTAGACCAGCTCACCAAGATGCACATAGGCCTATCACGCATTTGTACCTGAATCCTTCCTTATTCCTCCCAAGAATACCATTTGTTGTCGATGCTTTTCTAGCTGAGGACAACCAAGAACAAGAACAAGAACTGCTGTGCAGTATATAAGAAGACCTGGTAACCAGTGTCATCCACAAGAACAAGATCCACGTGGTGTTCAAGACAATCGCATTCACTTAGGTCAGGCTTATTGCTCTAACCAAGGAAGCTATGCCCTTACTATGGCCGGTAGTAAGGGGTCAGGCGGAAATACATAGGGACCCGATTGTCACTTAAACCCCAGCTCTCGCGACAAGCGTGAACCTATATATTTTCGAACAAGCAAGGAGAACCAGCTGGACTCACACAAGAATGCACAAGTAGATGTTTACTTGCACTACGAGAACAGAACTCAGTCCCTTATTAGTGGACTATTCTTTATGCACCATGTAATCATGTATCATGTGCTCACGAGAATATGCACCATGTAGTCATGTATCATGTGCTCACGAGAATATGCACCATGTAATCATGTATCATGTGCTCACGAGAATATAAGTACACGTACGCAATTATTACGAATACAAACCAAGATAACAATGGCACATAAGGTGTCCACGTAACACGATCAATCCAAGTAAGAGTCCATGACACGCCCCCAGGTCCCGGGATTCCCTAATAAAACCTCGAACCTGGTGCGCGTAACTAACAAGAAACAAGAAGCTAACGGGAAACAGGAACAATACCTGTTAAAAACAAAACTGACATGATATATATACTCAATAGTAGGGAGCTAAGATAGCTCACACGAGTTCTAGACCAAGAAAATTAAAACCAAAATGGTTACATACAGCGAAAGACATGCCTAGCAAATAAGCTGGCATCAAGAACTGTCTAGGGACAACAATTACTACACGAGTCTACCCCAAACAAGCCCAGAGTTTAATTAACTCATACAACATCGTCCTTACCAAAGTGTAAAAGAACACTAACTTCGAACAAGAATATCCTGCTGAGTAAGTTCCCAGCTAACCGAGCCTCACTGCGTACTATCCCCTGCTTTCCTGGGGGGGACAATTAAACAAATAAAGGGTGAGATAAATCTCAGTAAGCTATTAACATGCAACTATATGTCATGTTATCATGCAATACAAGTAGATACTCAACTAAACATATATCAAGTATCATCAAGTAACAAGTATAGGAGAGGCTAAGCCAACTCAACAAGTAATCAAGCTCAAGAAAGGTTCAGGTAACAAGTAGTCAAGTAGTGTGAGAGGCTAGACCAGCTCACCAAGATGCACATAGGCCTATCACGCATTTGTACCTGAATCCTTCCTTATTCCTCCCAAGAATACCATTTGTTGTCGATGCTTTTCTAGCTGAGGACAACCAAGAACAAGAACAAGAACTGCTGTGCAGTATATAAGAAGACCTGGTAACCAGTGTCATCCACAAGAACAAGATCCACGTGGTGTTCAAGACAATCGCATTCACTTAGGTCAGGCTTATTGCTCTAACCAAGGAAGCTATGCCCTTACTATGGCCGGTAGTAAGGGGTCAGGCGTAAATACATAGGGACCCGATTATCACTTAAACCCCAGCTCTCGCGACAAGCGTGAACCTATACATTTTCGAACAAGCAAGGAGAACCAGCTGGACTCACACAAGAATGCACAAGTAGATGTTTACTTGAACTACGAGAACAGAACTCAGTCCCTTATTAGTGGACTATTCTTTATGCACCATGTAATCATGTATCATGTGCTCACGAGAATATGCACCATGTAATCATATATCATGTGCTCACGAGAATATAAGTACACGTACTCAATTATTGCGAATACCAATCAAGTTCAACTATGGCACGTAAGTGTCCATGTAACACGATCAATCCAAGTTAGGGTCTATTAATAACAGACCTCAATCACGTAGTAGGGTATATCATTTAGTCACATGCCAAGTTTGCACGTACATATTTATGTCACGTTTAACACATTAAGGTGTCTATCACGATACCCTTACTAACAAGTAGAGCCCAATACCTTAGAGTCTAAACACGTAATAGAATAGGTCACATCATACCTAGTCACAGTCATATCTCACGTATATGTATCGTTAATAATCGAATACATTTTCTAACACATATTGTGTTCTGTAGTTACTCTTATTAACTTAAATCGTAGTATTCACGATTATATGAATTATCTTCATATTACACTAGTCCCTATTTTCTTTAGGAACCCATTTCAAGACAAGATATCTTCTTTATTCTTTATATACTTTATTAAGTATATACACGATTAAAACCAATCACTATCACTTTAGTGTTTGTTCATAACACTTACAATACACACGTATCAAATTCAAGTATGTAGTAGAGTTAATCATTCTCTATCTGGTTCCATATCCCAACTCTTTTGGTTATTCATACCATGTATCAAGTAATCAAGAAGTAACATTCTATCACGTAAATATATGCAAGATTTGCATATACACATCAAGACTCTTTCAAGTTTATTACCATACACCTATATTGGTGTCAAGGCACGTACAAGATTTTATAATCTTATTTTCAAGTCTTAATCAATTATTTGGATGTTCAAGTCATGTACAAGGTTTTATTGTCTTATACTTCAAGTTACTGTCTCAGCTTAAGACATTCAAGACATTCAGGACATTCAGGACATTCAAGACATTCAAAACATTCAAGACATTCAAGACATATACAAGATCTTATCATCTTATATCCAAGTTCTCATTCCATTTCTTTGGATGATTAAACATGTACAAGAGTTAATTATCTTATACTTCAAGTTCAAGCTAGGAAGATGAATTATACATCTTTCACGAATTATTTTCCAATCCTTTTCTTAGGACATTCAAGCTCTAGACATTAGTTGGTGCCCCTAAGGTACACAAACATTGAATTCAAGACACATAAAAGAGTTACTACTCTTATATCCAAGTTATCATTTAATTATGATTCAAGTCCACATTTCATTTGTTCACAAAGGGACTATTTTTCAGTACTAGAGTGTTCTACAACACTCATCTAGGCCATCTAGGGTAGTACCCTAAACCTAGACCAAGAATACTTCGAGTTCAAGACACTAATTTGGTACTCTCAAGGTGCACAAACATAGGTTCCAAGACAAGCATAACACATAAGTGCTTGTTCATAGCACTTTCAAGACACATAAAAGAGTTCTTCCTTTTATACTCAAGTTCTCATTTGAGTTCTATAAGTGTTCATGTACAAGACTAAATTCTCATTTTAATTAAATGAGTATTCATGTTTAAGACCAAGTTCTGATGCCCCTAAGGTGTCACAACACTTGCTAGACATCTTATACTAAGGTGATATACCTTAACTAGAGTTACTTCCAACTTATACAAACTTTAAACAACATTTTGTTCTTCAGGTAACTGTGCGGTCGCCTAAAATGGCCTGTGCGGTCGCACACAAGCAGGTCAATTCCTTTGAAAAACCTTTCAGAAAGATGGGCGGTCGCCCAAGGGTTTTTGTGCGGTCGCACAAGGTACCAAAATGCGAAATTTTTATTTCTTTCCCAGGCTTAGAAATTTCCCGTCCCAAGCGTAGGAGTAACTTTTACTAACTCTTAGGCAATACCCAAAACATTATTTCAGGCTCAATTCATTTCTTTTACCGTCCCATAAATAATAGGACAATTTCCTTTTATTCCAATTTAATATTTCACCGACCCCAAAAGTATAAGT
Organism: Campanula takesimana; assembly: GCA_026119855.1. Classification (NCBI taxonomy): domain Eukaryota; kingdom Viridiplantae; phylum Streptophyta; class Magnoliopsida; order Asterales; family Campanulaceae; genus Campanula; species Campanula takesimana. Next base: position 797,467 of record JAOWBW010000224.1, read on the forward strand.
ACAATTTTATATTATACTAATATACCCATTTAGAGATACTTCCATTCATTTCCCCGTACCACAAATAATGGTACAATTTTTCTAATAATAGTTAAATCAAGTTACTATTTTACCGTCTCACGAATAGGAGTGTAATTTTTTTCAATACTTTTCAAGAATTTCCCAGGTGCTATTCATGCTTGTTATTATACGAATACTCCCTTCGTCCCAAATTCACAAGTATCACGAAAATTGCACAAAACACAATTTTAACAAGAACAAGTAGCGGGAATAACATATATGCATGTTATTACAAGTAAGGGGGAGTCAATAGCTTACCTAGTCAAAAATCAAGTTGACCCAAATTAATTTCTGATCGGTCTGGAACGCTCTATTCAACGCCACGAATATTTATCCGGGACCAGAATCACGAACGGAGGGATAATTAAGCTCGAGGAGTCGAGAATAGGAAGAATTCCTAACTTAGCTTTTGGAACAGAAGGAGTACGAGAATGTTTGAGAATGGTTTGCCTTTCTCAGGCAAACAACACAAGATATACTTTAAACTTTCAAAGAATTGCAACTAGGCCCCTCAAGTTCTAACTTTGACAACAAAGGCCCCTAAACTTTCAACTTTGACATTTAACCACCTTAACTTTCTAAAGTAGTTAAATAAATTAACTCAAATAAAATAGCATATAAATATGCTAGTCAAGAATTTAACAAGCAAGTCAAGAATTTAACAAATAATCAAATATTTAACGAGATTAAGGATGGGCGTTACATCCTCCCCACCTTAAAGAAAATTCGTCCTCGAATTTTTTACTAGATCAAGATTATAACATATATAATCAATAAGTAGAACTCAAGAACATCACGACTATGCACAGATACTCACAAATATTCTATGCAATTTAGATGTATCAATTATAACATCAAAACACATAAAGTCAAACAGACTCGATTAGTCAATCCACTATATTGGTGAACCTTGACATATCACTAAAATAATAGAACTGGTCATATCCTCCAGATCACTGTAATACTAGTCAAATCCACTAGGCAATCTCAGATACTGAAGTCGTGGTTATCCATCGTTTCAATATTCAAAACTGACTTTACGTATATCAATCCATCAAGACAATCCATCAAAAGATGTAGCTCTCGGTGTCAAATAGTTAACAATGGAGCTGCCTTCGAAATTCATTCATGAATCTCTAACAAGACCACGAAATCTCAAGAACACACGTACCTTGGTTGTTTCCACTTATAGGTCAACACAGATACTCACTTCAGACATCCACTACAAAGTAGATATATCCTCTATCAAGAAATTCTCAAGTTGAATCTTTAACTCGTTTAACTCAATCGAGGTCAAGAACATTAATCCAGGTGTCAGCACTGTATTTGCACTGTAACAAGTCAAGATAACCCAAGTTTCTCATCAAGAATGGATACATCCATCTGGTTTGGTATAGAAATTCCACTATCAATCACATAGGTTAAATACCCAGTACAATCTCAAGAACCCTTTCTAGACTCTCAATGCAGAACATAAAGGTTATGCATAAATCTATCATGCTCACATATATAGTCAAGCATACTAGCATAGAAATAATTACCATCTATTGTGGCAAACAAGAATGACATAACGTATAGAAAGCCAAATCATAACACGTATCACATCAATGTCCCATCTAGGTAACATGACCAAGTTAACATAGAACGTATAGGGTGTTATCACCCACACTTCTATCAAGCTCTTATACATAACGATATCAAGCATGTAGTCTCTTACTAGAGAATACACTTCCACGTAATTCACGAGATAAGGACAAGCATGCATATATAGCACGAAACAATGTCCACAAGACAAGATAGATACGCCTAAGTCTTTAAAGACTCGCGCTCTCGATTCTCAAACCATCTAATCCAATTGGATCAACACTATCAACACCAGTCCTATGCCTGGTATAACAACAAGTAACGAAGCACTCGGCGTCGAAAACACACCCAAGACTACCCAACCTAGGCCATAGACCCTATCCAGGCTAAGAGCTAAACCATAGCTCTGATACCACACTGACACGCCCCCAGTCCCGGGATTCCCTAATAGAACCTCGAACCTGGTGCGCGTAACTAACAAGAAACAAGAAACTAACGGGAAACAGGAACAATACCTGTTAAAAACAAAACTGACATGATATATATACTCAAGAGTAGGGAGCTAAGATAGCTCACACGAGTTCTAGACCAAGAAAATTAAAACCAAAATGGTTACATACAGCGAAAGACATGCCTAGCAAATAAGCTGGCATCAAGAACTGTCTAGGGACAACAATTATACACGAGTCTACCCCAAAACAAGCCCAGAGTTTAATTAACTCATACAAGATCGTCCTTACCAAAGTGTAAAAGGACACTAACTTCGAACAAGAATATCCTGCTGAGTAAGTTCCCAGCTAAACGAGCCTCACTGCGTACTATCCCCTGCTTTCTTGGGGGGGGGGAACAATTAAACAAATAAAGGGTGAGATAAATCTCAGTAAGCTATTAACATGCAACTATATGTCATGTTATCATGCAATACAAGTAGATACTCAACTAAACATATATCAAGTATCATCAAGTAACAAGTATAGGAGAGGCTAAGCCAACTCAACAAGTAATCAAGCTCAAGAAAGGTTCAGGTAACAAGTAGTCAAGTAGTGTGAGAGGCTAGACCAGCTCACCAAGATGCACATAGGCCTATCACGCATTTGTACCTGAATCCTTCCTTATTCCTCCCAAGAATACCATTTGTTGTCGATGCTTTTCTAGCTGAGGACAACCAAGAACAAGAACAAGAACAAGAACAAGAACTGCTGTGCAGTATATAAGAAGACCTGGTAACCAGTGTCATCCACAAGAACAAGATCCACGTGGTGTTCAAGACAATCGCATTCACTTAGGTCAGGCTTATTGCTCTAACCAAGGAAGCTATGCCCTTACTATGGCCGGTAGTAAGGGGTCAGGCGGAAATACATAGGGACCCGATTGTCACTTAAACCCCAGCTCTCGCGACAAGCGTGAACCTATACATTTTCGAACAAGCAAGGAGAACCAGCTGGACTCACACAAGAATGCACAAGTAGATGTTTACTTGAACTACGAGAACAGAACTCAGTCCCTTATTAGTGGACTATTCTTTATGCACCATGTAATCATGTATCATGTGCTCACGAGAATATGCACCATGTAATCATATATCATGTGCTCACGAGAATATAAGTACACGTACTCAATTATTGCGAATACCAATCAAGTTCAACTATGGCACGTAAGTGTCCATGTAACACGATCAATCCAAGTTAGGGTCTATTAATAACAGACCTCAATCACGTAGTAGGGTATATCATTTAGTCACATGCCAAGTTTGCACGTACATATTATATCACGTTTAACACATTAAGGTGTCTATCACGATACCCTTACTATCAAGTAGAGCCCAATACCTTAGACTCTAAACACGTAATAGAATAGGTCACATCATACCTAGTCACAGTCATATCTCACGTATATGTATCGTTAATAATCGAATACATTTTCTAACACATATTGTGTTCTGTAGTTACTCTTATTAACTTAAATCGTAGTATTCACGATTATATGAATTATCTTCATATTACACTAGTCCCTATTTTCTTTAGGAACCCATTTCAAGACAAGATATCTTATTTATTCTTTATATACTTTATTAAGTATATACATGATTAAAACCAATCACTATCACTTTAGTGTTTGTTCATAACACTTACAATACACACGTATCAAATTCAAGTATGTAGTAGAGTTAATCATTCTCTATCTGGTTCCATATCCCAACTCTTTTGGTTATTCATACCATGTATCAAGTAATCAAGAAGTAACATTCTATCACGTAAATATATGCAAGATTTTGCATATACACATCAAGACTCTTTCAAGTTTATTACCATACACCTATATTGGTGTCAAGGCACGTACAAGATTTTATAATCTTATTTTCAAGTCTTAATCCAATTATTTGGATGTTCAAGTCATGTACAAGGTTTTATTGTCTTATACTTCAAGTTACTGTCTCAGCTTAAGACATTCAAGACATTCAGGACATTCAGGACATTCAAGACATTCAAAACATTCAAGACATTCAAGACATATACAAGATCTTATCATCTTATATCCAAGTTCTCATCCATTTCTTTGGATGATTAAACATGTACAAGAGTTAATTATCTTATACTTCAAGTTCAAGCTAGGAAGATGAATTATACATCTTTCACGAATTATTTTCCAATCCTTTTCTTAGGACATTCAAGCTCTAGACATTAGTTGGTGCCCCTAAGGTACACAAACATTGAATTCAAGACACATAAAAGAGTTACTACTCTTATATCCAAGTTATCATTTAATTATGATTCAAGTCCACATTTCATTTGTTCACAAAGGGACTATTTTTCAGTACTAGAGTGTTCTACAACACTTATCTAGGCCATCTAGGGTAGTACCCTAAACCTAGACCAAGAATACTTCGAGTTCAAGACACTAATTTGGTACTCTCAAGGTGCACAAATATAGGTTCCAAGACAAGCATAACACATAAGTGCTTGTTCATAGCACTTTCAAGACACATAAAAGAGTTCTTCCTTTTATACTCAAGTTCTCATTTGAGTTCTATAAGTGTTCATGTACAAGACTAAATTCTCATTTTAATTAAATGAGTATTCATGTTTAAGACCAAGTTCTGATGCCCCTAAGGTGTCACAACACTTGCTAGAACATCTTATACTAAGGTGATATACCTTAACTAGAGTTACTTCCAACTTATACAAACTTTAAACAACATTTTGTTCTTCAGGTAACTGTGCGGTCGCCTAAAATGGCTTGTGCGGTCGCACACAAGCAGGTCAATTCCTTTGAAAAACCTTTCAGAAAGATGGGCGGTCGCCCAAGGGTTTTTGTGCGGTCGCACAAGGTACCAAAATGCGAAATTTTTATTTCTTTCCCAGGCTTAGAAATTTCCCGTCCCAAGCATAGGAGTAACTTTTACTAACTCTTAGGCAATACCCAAAACATTATTTCAGGCTCAATTCATTTCTTTTAGCGTCCCATAAATAATAGGACAATTTCCTTTTATTCCAATTTAATATTTCACCGACCCCAAAAGTATAAGTACAATTTTATATTATACTAATATACCCATTTAGAGATACTTCCATTCATTTCCCCGTACCACAAATAATGGTACAATTTTTCTAATAATAGTTAAATCAAGTTACTATTTTACCGTCTCACGAATAGGAGTGTAATTTTTTTCAATACTTTTCAAGAATTTCCCAGGTGCTATTCATGCTTGTTATTATACGAATACTCCCTTCGTCCCAAATTCACAAGTATCACGAAAATTGCACAAAACACAATTTTAACAAGAACAAGTAGCGGGAATAACATATATGCATGTTATTACAAGTAAGGGGGAGTCAATAGCTTACCTAGTCAAAAATCAAGTTGACCCAAATTAATTTCTGATCGGTCTGGAACGCTCTATTCAACGCCACGAATATTTATCCGGGACCAGAATCACGAACGGAGGGATAATTAAGCTCGAGGAGTCGAGAATAGGAAGAATCCTAACTTAGCTTTTGGAACAGAAGGAGTACGAGAATGTTTGAGAATGGTTTGCCTTTCTCAGGCAAACAACACAAGATATACTTTAAACTTTCAAAGAATTGCAACTAGGCCCCTCAAGTTCTAACTTTGATACAAAGGCCCCTAAACTTTCAACTTTGACATTTAACCACCTTAACTTTCTAAAGTAGTTAAATAAATTAACTCAAATAAAATAGCATATAAATATGCTAGTCAAGAATTTAACAAGCAAGTCAAGAATTTAACAAATAATCAAATATTTAACGAGATTAAGGATGGGCGTTACATCCTCCCCACCTTAAAGAAAATTCGTCCTCGAATTTTTACTAGATCAAGATTATAACATATATAATCAATAAGTAGAACTCAAGAACATCACGACTATGCACAGATACTCACAAATATTCTATGCAATTTAGATGTATCAATTATAACATCAAAACACATAAAGTCAAACAGACTCGATTAGTCAATCCACTATATTGGTGAAACTTGACATATCACTAAAATAATAGAACTGGTCATATCCTCCAGATCACTGTAATACTAGTCAAATCCACTAGGCAATCTCAGATACTGAAGTCGTGGTTATCCATCGTTTCAATATTCAAAACTGACTTTACGTATATCAATCCATCAAGACAATCCATCAAAAGATGTAGCTCTCGGTGTCAAATAGTTAACAATGGAGCTGCCTTCGAAATTCATTCATGAATCTCTAACAAGACCACGAAATCTCAAGAACACACGTACCTTGGTTGTTTCCACTTATAGGTCAACACAGATACTCACTTCAGACATCCACTACAAGTAGATATATCCTCTATCAAGAAATTCTCAAGTTGAATCTTCAACTCGTTTAACTCAATCGAGGTCAAGAACATTAATCCAGGTGTCAGCACTGTATTCGCACTGTAACAACTCAAGATAACCCAAGTTTCTCATCAAGAATGGATACATCCATCTGGTTTGGTATAGAAATTCCACTATCAATCACATAGGTTAAATACCCAGTACAATCTCAAGAACCCTTTCTAGACTTTCAATGCAGAACATAAAGGTTATGCATAAATCTATCATGCTCACATATATAGTCAAGCATACTAGCATAGAAATAATTACCATCTATTGTGGCAAACAAGAATGACATAACGTATAGAAAGCCAAATCATAACACGTATCACATCAATGTCCCATCTAGGTAACATGACCAAGTTAACATAGAACGTATAGGGTGTTATCACCCACACTTCTATCAAGCTCTTATACATAACGATATCAAGCATGTAGTCTCTTACTAGAGAATACACTTCCACGTAATTCACGAGATAAGGACAAGCATGCATATATAGCACGAAACAATGTCCACAAGACAAGATAGATACGCCTAAGTCTTTAAAGACTCGCGCTCTCGATTCTCAAACCATCTAATCCAATTGGATCAACACTATCAACACCAGTCCTATGCCTGGTATAACAACAAGTAACGAAGCACTCGGCGTCGGAAACACACCCAAGACTAACCCAACCTAGGCCATAGACCCTATCCAGGCTAGAGCTAAACCATAGCTCTGATACCACACTGACACGCCCCCAGGTCCCGGGATTCCCTAATAGAACCTCGAACCTGGTGCGCGTAACTAACAAGAAACAAGAAACTAACGGGAAACAGGAACAATACCTGTTAAAAACAAAACTGACATGATATATATACTCAAGAGTAGGGAGCTAAGATAGCTCACACGAGTTCTAGACCAAGAAAATTAAAACCAAAATGGTTACATACAGCGAAAGACATGCCTAGCAAATAAGCTGTCATCAAGAACTGTCTAGGGACAACATTACTACACGAGTCTACCCCAAAACAAGCCCAGAGTTTAATTAACTCATACAACATCGTCCTTACCAAAGTGTAAAAGGACACTAACTTCGAACAAGAATATCCTGCTGAGTAAGTTCCCAGCTAAACCGAGCCTCACTGCGTACTATCCCCTGCTTTCCTGGGGGGGGGGGAACAATTAAACAAATAAAGGGTGAGATAAATCTCAGTAAGCTATTAACATGCAACTATATGTCATGTTATCATGCAATACAAGTAGATACTCAACTAAACATATATCAAGTATCATCAAGTAACAAGTATAGGAGAGGCTAAGCCAACTCAACAAGTAATCAAGCTCAAGAAAGGTTCAGGTAACAAGTAGTCAAGTAGTGTGAGAGGCTAGACCAGCTCACCAAGATGCACATAGGCCTATCACGCATTTGTACCTGAATCCTTCCTTATTCCTCCCAAGAATACCATTTGTTGTCGATGCTTTTCTAGCTGGGACAACCAAGAACAAGAACAAGAACAAGAACTGCTGTGCAGTATATAAGAAGACCTGGTAACCAGTGTCATCCACAAGAACAAGATCCACGTGGTGTTCAAGACAATCGCATTCACTTAGGTCAGGCTTATTGCTCTAACCAAGGAAGCTATGCCCTTACTATGGCCGGTAGTAAGGGGTCAGGCGGAAATACATAGGGACCCGATTATCACTTAAACCCCAGCTCTCGCGACAAGCGTGAACCTATATATTTTCGAACAAGCAAGGAGAACCAGCTGGACTCACACAAGAATGCACAAGTAGATGTTTACTTGAACTACGAGAACAGAACTCAGTCCCTTATTAGTGGACTATTCTTTATGCACCATGTAATCATGTATCATGTGCTCACGAGAATATGCACCATGTAATCATATATCATGTGCTCACGAGAATATAAGTACACGTACTCAATTATTGCGAATACCAATCAAGTTCAACTATGGCACGTAAGTGTCCATGTAACACGATCAATCCAAGTTAGGGTCTATTAATAACAGACCTCAATCACGTAGTAGGGTATATCATTTAGTCACATGCCAAGTTTGCACGTACATATTTATGTCACGTTTAACACATTAAGGTGTCTATCACGATACCCTTACTATCAAGTAGAGCCCAATACCTTAGACTCTAAACACGTAGTAGAATAGGTCACATCATACCTAGTCACAGTCATATCTCACGTATATGTATCGTTAATAATCGAATACATTTTCTAACACATATTGTGTTCTGTAGTTACTCTTATTAACTTAAATCGTAGTATTCACGATTATATGAATTATCTTCATATTACACTAGTCCCTATTTTCTTTAGGAACCCATTTCAAGACAAGATATCTTCTTTATTCTTTATATACTTATTAAGTATATACACGATTAAAACCAATCACTATCACTTTAGTGTTTGTTCATAACACTTAAATACACACGTATCAAATTCAAGTATGTAGTAGAGTTAATCATTCTCTATCTGGTTCCATATCCCAACTCTTTGGTTATTCATACCATGTATCAAGTAATCAAGAAGTAACATTCTATCAAGTAAATATATGCAAGATTTGCATATACACATCAAGACTCTTTCAAGTTTATTACCATACACCTATATTGGTGTCAAGGCACGTACAAGATTTTATAATCTTATTTCAAGTCTTAATCTAATTATTTGGATGTTCAAGTCATGTACAAGATTTTATTGTCTTATACTTCAAGTTACTGTCTCAGCTTAAGACATTCAAGACATTCAGGACATTCAGGACATTCAAGACATTCAAAACATTCAAGACATTCAAGACATATACAAGATCTTATCATCTTATATCCAAGTTCTCATTCCATTTCTTTGGATGATTAAACATGTACAAGAGTTAATTATCTTATACTTCAAGTTCAAGCTAGGAAGATGAATTATACATCTTTCACGAATTATTTTCCAATCCTTTTCTTAGGACATTCAAGCTCTAGACATTAGTTGGTGCCCCTAAGGTACACAAACATTGAATTCAAGACACATAAAAGAGTTACTACTCTTATATCCAAGTTATCATTTAATTATGATTCAAGTCCACATTTCATTTGTTCACAAAGGGACTATTTTTCAGTACTAGAGTGTTCTACAACACTTATCTAGGCCATCTAGGGTAGTACCCTAAACCTAGACCAAGAATACTTCGAGTTCAAGACACTAATTTGGTACTCTCAAGGTGCACAAACATAGGTTCCAAGACAAGCATAACACATAAGTGCTTGTTCATAGCACTTTCAAGACACATAAAAGAGTTCTTCCTTTTATACTCAAGTTCTCATTTGAGTTCTATAAGTGTTCATGTACAAGACTAAATTCTCATTTTAATTAAATGAGTATTCATGTTTAAGACCAAGTTCTGATGCCCCTAAGGTGTCACAACACTTGCTAGGACATCTTATACTAAGGTATATACCTTAACTAGAGTTACTTCCAACTTATACAAACTTTAAACAACATTTTGTTCTTCAGGTAACTGTGCGGTCGCCTAAAATGGCCTGTGCGGTCGCACACAAGCAGGTCAATTCCTTTGAAAAACCTTTCAGAAAGATGGGCGGTCGCCCAAGGGTTTTTGTGCGGTCGCACAAGGTACCAAAATGCGAAATTTTTATTTCTTTCCCAGGCTTAGAAATTTCCCGTCCCAAGCATAGGAGTAACTTTTACTAACTCTTAGGCAATACCCAAAACATTATTTCAGGCTCAATTCATTTCTTTTACCGTCCCATAAATAATAGGACAATTTCCTTTTATTCCAATTTAATATTTCACCGACCCCAAAAGTATAAGTACAATTTTATATTATACTAATATACCCATTTAGAGATACTTCCATTCATTTCCCCGTACCACAAATAATGGTACAATTTTTCTAATAATATTTAAATCAAGTTACTATTTTACCGTCTCACGAATAGGAGTGTAATTTTTTCAATACTTTTCAAGAATTTCCCAGGTGCTATTCATGCTTGTTATTATACGAATACTCCCTTCGTCCCAAATTCACAAGTATCACGAAAATTGCACAAAACACAATTTTAACAAGAACAAGTAGCGGGAATAACATATATGCATGTTATTACAAGTAAGGGGGAGTCAATAGCTTACCTAGTCAAAAATCAAGTTGACCCAAATTAATTTCTGATCGGTCTGGAACGCTCTATTCAACGCCACGAATATTTATCCGGGACCAGAATCACGAACGAGGGATAATTAAGCTCGAGGAGTCGAGAATAGGAAGAATTCCTAACTTAGCTTTTGGAACAGAAGGAGTACGAGAATGTTGAGAATGGTTTGCCTTTCTCAGGCAAACAACACAAGATATACTTTAAACTTTCAAAGAATTGCAACTAGGCCCCTCAAGTTCTAACTTTGAAGGCCCCTAAACTTTCAACTTTGACATTTAACCACCTTAACTTTCTAAAGTAGTTAAATAAATTAACTCAAATAAAATAGCATATAAATATGCTAGTCAAGAATTTAACAAGCAAGTCAAGAATTTAACAAATAAATCAAATATTTAACGAGATTAAGGATGGGCGTTACATCCTCCCCACCTTAAAGAAAATTCGTCCTCGAATTTTTTACTAGATCAAGATTATAACATATATAATCAATAAGTAGAACTCAAGAACATCACGACTATGCACAGATACTCACAAATATTCTATGCAATTTAGATGTATCAATTATAACATCAAAACACATAAAGTCAAACAGACTCGATTAGTCAATCCACTATATTGGTGAACCTTGACATATCACTAAAATAATAGAACTGGTCATATCCTCCAGATCACTGTAATACTAGTCAAATCCACTAGGCAATCTCAGATACTGAAGTCGTGGTTATCCATCGTTTCAATATTCAAAACTGACTTTACGTATATCAATCCATCAAGACAATCCATCAAAAGATGTAGCTCTCGGTGTCAAATAGTTAACAATGGAGCTGCCTTCGAAATTCATTCATGAATCTCTAACAAGACCACGAAATCTCAAGAACACACGTACCTTGGTTGTTTCCACTTATAGGTCAACACAGATACTCACTTCAGACATCCACTACAAAGTAGATATATCCTCTATCAAGAAATTCTCAAGTTGAATCTTAACTCGTTTAACTCAATCGAGGTCAAGAACATTAATCCAGGTGTCAGCACTGTATTCGCACTGTAACAACTCAAGATAACCCAAGTTTCTCATCAAGAATGGATACATCCATCTGGTTTGGTATAGAAATTCCACTATCAATCACATAGGTTAAATACCCAGTACAATCTCAAGAACCCTTTCTAGACTTTCAATGCAGAACATAAAGGTTATGCATAAATCTATCATGCTCACATATATAGTCAAGCATACTAGCATAGAAATAATTACCATCTATTGTGGCAAACAAGAATGACATAACGTATAGAAAGCCAAATCATAACACGTATCACATCAATGTCCCATCTAGGTAACATGACCAAGTTAACATAGAACGTATAGGGTGTTATCACCCACACTTCTATCAAGCTCTTATACATAACGATATCAAGCATGTAGTCTCTTACTAGAGAATACACTTCCACGTAATTCACGAGATAAGGACAAGCATGCATATATAGCACGAAACAATGTCCACAAGACAAGATAGATACGCCTAAGTCTTTAAAGACTCGCGCTCTCGATTATCAAACCATCTAATCCAATTGGATCAACACTATCAACACCAGTCCTATGCCTGGTATAACAACAAGTAACGAAGCACTCGGCGTCGGAAACACACCCAAGACTACCCAACCTAGGCCATAGACCCTATCCAGGCTAAGAGCTAAACCATAGCTCTGATACCACACTGACACGCCCCCAGGTCCCGGGATTCCCTAATAGAACCTCGAACCTGGTACGCGTAACTAACAAGAAACAAGAAACTAACGGGAAACAGGAACAATACCTGTTAAAAACAAAACTGACATGATATATATACTCAAGAGTAGGGAGCTAAGATAGCTCACACGAGTTCTAGACCAAGAAAATTAAAACCAAAATGGTTACATACAGCGAAAGACATGCCTAGCAAATAAGCTGTCATCAAGAACTGTCTAGGGACAACAATTACTACACGAGTCTACCCCAAAACAAGCCCAGAGTTTAATTAACTCATACAACATCGTCCTTACCAAAGTGTAAAAGGACACTAACTTCGAACAAGAATATCCTGCTGAGTAAGTTCCCAGCTAAGTCGAGCCTCACTGCGTACTATCCCCTGCTTTCTGGGGGGGGGGGAACAATTAAACAAATAAAGGGTGAGATAAATCTCAGTAAGCTATTAACATGCAACTATATGTCATGTTATCATGCAATACAAGTAGATACTCAACTAAACATATATCAAGTATCATCAAGTAACAAGTATAGGAGAGGCTAAGCCAACTCAACAAGTAATCAAGCTCAAGAAAGGTTCAGGTAACAAGTAGTCAAGTAGTGTGAGAGGCTAGACCAGCTCACCAAGATGCACATAGGCCTATCACGCATTTGTACCTGAATCCTTCCTTATTCCTCCCAAGAATACCATTTGTTGTCGATGCTTTTCTAGCTGAGGACAACCAAGAACAAGAACAAGAACAAGAACTGCTGTGCAGTATATAAGAAGACCTGGTAACCAGTGTCATCCACAAGAACAAGATCCACGTGGTGTTCAAGACAATCGCATTCACTTAGGTCAGGCTTATTGCTCTAACCAAGGAAGCTATGCCCTTACTATGGCCGGTAGTAAGGGGTCAGGCGTAAATACATAGGGACCCGATTATCACTTAAACCCCAGCTCTCGCGACAAGCGTGAACCTATACATTTTCGAACAAGCAAGGAGAACCAGCTGGACTCACACAAGAATGCACAAGTAGATGTTTACTTGAACTACGAGAACAGAACTCAGTCCCTTATTAGTGGACTATTCTTTATGCACCATGTAATCATGTATCATGTGCTCACGAGAATATGCACCATGTAATCATATATCATGTGCTCACGAGAATATAAGTACACGTACTCAATTATTGCGAATACCAATCAAGTTCAACTATGGCACGTAAGTGTCCATGTAACACGATCAATCCAAGTTAGGGTCTATTAATAACAGACCTCAATCACGTAGTAGGGTATATCATTTAGTCACATGCCAAGTTTGCACGTACATATTTATGTCACGTTTAACACATTAAGGTGTCTATCACGATATCCTTACTAACAAGTAGAGCCCAATACCTTAGAGTCTAAACACGTAATAGAATAGGTCACATCATACCTAGTCACAGTCATATCTCACGTATATGTATCGTTAATAATCGAATACATTTTCTAACACATATTGTGTTCTGTAGTTACTCTTATTAACTTAAATCGTAGTATTCACGATTATATGAATTATCTTCATATTACACTAGTCCCTATTTTCTTTAGGAACCCATTTCAAGACAAGATATCTTATTTATTCTTTATATACTTTATTAAGTATATACATGATTAAAACCAATCACTATCACTTTAGTGTTTGTTCATAACACTTACAATACACACGTATCAAATTCAAGTATGTAGTAGAGTTAATCATTCTCTATCTGGTTCCATATCCCAACTCTTTGGTTATTCATACCATGTATCAAGTAATCAAGAAGTAACATTCTATCACGTAAATATATGCAAGATTTGCATATACACATCAAGACTCTTTCAAGTTTATTACCATACACCTATATTGGTGTCAAGGCACGTACAAGATTTTATAATCTTATTTTCAAGTCTTAATCTAATTATTTGGATGTTCAAGTCATGTACAAGGTTTTATTGTCTTATACTTCAAGTTACTGTCTCAGCTTAAGACATTCAAGACATTCAGGACATTCAGGACATTCAAGACATTCAAAACATTCAAGACATTCAAGACATATACAAGATCTTATCATCTTATATCCAAGTTCTCATTCCATTTCTTTGGATGATTAAACATGTACAAGAGTTAATTATCTTATACTTCAAGTTCAAGCTAGGAAGATGAATTATACATCTTTCACGAATTATTTTCCAATCCTTTTCTTAGGACATTCAAGCTCTAGACATTAGTTGGTGCCCCTAAGGTACACAAACATTGAATTCAAGACACATAAAAGAGTTACTACTCTTATATCCAAGTTATCATTTAATTATGATTCAAGTCCACATTTCATTTGTTCACAAAGGGACTATTTTTCAGTACTAGAGTGTTCTACAACACTTATCTAGGCCATCTAGGGTAGTACCCTAAACCTAGACCAAGAATACTTCGAGTTCAAGACACTAATTTGGTACTCTCAAGGTGCACAAACATAGGTTCCAAGACAAGCATAACACATAAGTGCTTGTTCATAGCACTTTCAAGACACATAAAAGAGTTCTTCCTTTTATACTCAAGTTCTCATTTGAGTTCTATAAGTGTTCATGTACAAGACTAAATTCTCATTTTAATTAAATGAGTATTCATGTTTAAGACCAAGTTCTGATGCCCCTAAGGTGTCACAACACTTGCTAGAACATCTTATACTAAGGTGATATACCTTAACTAGAGTTACTTCCAACTTATACAAACTTTAAACAACATTTTGTTCTTCAGGTAACTGTGCGGTCGCCTAAAATGGCCTGTGCGGTCGCACACAAGCAGGTCAATTCCTTTGAAAAACCTTTCAGAAAGATGGGCGGTCGCCCAAGGGTTTTTGTGCGGTCGCACAAGGTACCAAAATGCGAAATTTTTATTTCTTTCCCAGGCTTAGAAATTTCCCGTCCCAAGCATAGGAGTAACTTTTACTAACTCTTAGGCAATACCCAAAACATTATTTCAGGCTCAATTCATTTCTTTTAGCGTCCCATAAATAATAGGACAATTTCCTTTTATTCCAATTTAATATTTCACCGACCCCAAAAGTATAAGTACAATTTTATATTATACTAATATACCCATTTAGAGATACTTCCATTCATTTCCCCGTACCACAAATAATGGTACAATTTTTCTAATAATAGTTAAATCAAGTTACTATTTTACCGTCTCACGAATATGAGTGTAATTTTTTTCAATACTTTTCAAGAATTTCCCAGGTGCTATTCATGCTTGTTATTATACGAATACTCCCTTCGTCCCAAATTCACAAGTATCACGAAAATTGCCCAAAACACAATTTTAACAAGAACAAGTAGCGGGAATAACATATATTCATGTTATTACAAGTAAGGGGGAGTCAATAGCTTACCTAGTCAAAAATCAAGTTGACCCAAATTAATTTCTGATCGGTCTGGAACGCTCTATTCAACGCCACGAATATTTATCCGGGACCAGAATCACGAACAGAAGGATAATTAAGCTCGAGGAGTCGAGAATAGGAAGAATTCCTAACTTAGCTTTTGGAACAGAAGGAGTACGAGAATGTTTGAGAATGGTTTGCCTTTCTCAGGCAAACAACACAAGATATACTTTAAACTTTCAAAGAATTGTAACTAGGCCCCTCAAGTTCTAACTTTGACACAAAGGCCCCTAAACTTTCAACTTTGACATTTAACCACCTTAACTTTCTAAAGTAGTTAAATAAATTAACTCAAATAAAATAGCATATAAATATGCTAGTCAAGAATTTAACAAGCAAGTCAAGAATTTAACAAATAAATCAAATATTTAACGAGATTAAGGATGGGCGTTACAATCCATTTATAACAGACGTCAGTCAAGTAGTAGGGTATATCACTTTGTCACATGCCAAGTTTACACGTACATATTCATATCACGTTTAACACATTAAAGTGTCTATCACGATACCCTTACTATCAAGTAGAGCTCAATACATTATACTCTAAACACGTAGTAGAATAGGTCACATTGTACCTAGACACAGTCATATCTCACGTATATGTATCGTTAATAATCGAATACATTTTCCAGCACATATTGTGTTCTGTAGTTATTCTTATTAACTTAAATCGTAGTATTCATGATTATATGAATTATCTTCATATTACACTAGTCCCTATTTTCTTTAGGAACCCATTTAAAGACAAGATATCTTCTTTATTCTTTATATACATCATTTAGTATATACACGATTAAAACCAATCACTAGCACTTTAGTGTTTGTTCATAACACTTACAATACACACGTATCAAATTCAAGTATGTAGTAGAGTTATTCATTCTCTATCTAGTTCCATATCCCAACTCTTTTGGTTATTCATACCACGTACCAATCAATCAAGAAGCCACATTCTATCAAGTAAATATATGCAAGATTTGCATATACACATCAAGACTCTTTCAAGTTTATCACCATACACATATATTGGTGTCAAGGCACGTACAAGATTTTATAATCTTATATTCAAGTCTTAATCCAATTATTTGGATGTTCAAGTCATGTACGAGATTTTATTGTCTTATACTTCAAGTTACTGTCTCATCTTAAGACATTCAAGACATTCAGGACATATACAAGATCTTATCATCTTATATCCAAGTTCTCAATCCATTTCTTTGGATGATTAAACATGTACAAGAGTTAATTATCTTATACTTCGAGTTCAAGCTAGGTAGATGAATTATACATCTTTCACGTACTATTTTCCAAATCCTTTTCTTAGGACATTCAAGCTCTAGACATTAGTTGGTGTCCCTAAGGTACACAAACATTGACTTCAAGACACATAAAAGAGTTATTACTCTTATATTCAAGTTATCATTTAATTATGATTCAAGTCCACATTTTATTTGTTCACAAAGGGACTATTTTTCAGTACTAGAGTGTTCTACAACACTCATCTAGGCCATCTAGGGTAGTACCCTAAACCTAGACCAAGACTACTTCAAGTTCAAATTAAGTAAATGAGCTATACCACTCATACTTACAAGTTCATAATCCCCTACATAGGATATTCGAGTTCAAGACATTAATTTGGTGCTCTCACGGTGCACAAACATTAGTTCCAAGACAAGCATAACACATAAGTACTTGTTCATAGCACTTTCAAGACATATAAAAGAGTTGTTACTCTTATACTTAAGTTCTCATTTGAGTTCTATAAGTGTTCATGTTCAAGACTAAGTTCTCATTTTAATTCAATGAGTATACACGTTTAAAACCAAGTTCTGATGCCCCTAAGGTGTCACAACACTTGCTAGGACATCTTATACTAAGGTTATATACATTAACTAGAGTTACTTCCAACTTATACAAACTTTAAACAACATTTTGTTATTCAGGTAACTGTGCGGTCGCCTAAAATGGACTGTGCGGTCGCACACAAGCAGGTCAATTCATTTGAAAAACCTTTCAGAAAGATGGGCGGTCGCCCAATGGTTTTTGTGCAGTCGCACAAGGTACCAAAATGCTAAATTTTTATTTCTTTCCCAGGTTAAGAAATTTCCCGTCCCAAGCGTAGGAGTAACTTTTATTAATTCTTAGGCAATACCCAAAATATGATTTCAGGCTCAATTCATTTCTTTTACCGTCCCATAAATAATAGGATAATTTCCTTTTACTCCAATTTAATATTTCACCGACCCAAAAGTATAAGTACAATTTTATATTATACTAATATACCCATTTAAAGATACTTCCATTCATTTCCCCGTACCACAATTAATGGCACAATTTTTTTAATAATATTTAAATCAAGTTACTATTTTACTGTCTCACGAATAGGAGTAACTTTTCTATAATTTTCCAAGTTCTTCCCAGGGCAAGACTATTCATTCTTATTTAGCATACGAATACTCCCTTCGTCCCAATTTTACAAGTATCACAAAAATTGCTCAAAACACAATTTTAACAAGAACAAGTAGCGGGAATAACATATATGCATGTTATTACGAGTAAGGGGGAGTCAATAACTTACCTAATCAAAATCAAGTTGACCCAAATTAATTTCTGATCGGCCTGGAACGCTCTATTCAACGCCACGAATATTTATCCGGGACCAGAATCACGAACATAGGATTAATTAAGCTCGAGGAGTCGAGAATAAGATAAAACTGAACTCCCTTAAATGAAACAGATAGAAAGAACGAGAAACTTTGAGAAAATGATTTGCCTTTCTCAGGCAAACAACCTTATATACTTGGAACTTTCCAAGAATTGCCACTAGGCCCCTCAAGTTTTAACTTTGACAAAAAGGGCCCCTAAACTTTTAACTTTGACATTTAACCACCTTAATTTTCTAAAGTAGTTAAATAATTAACTCAAATAAAATAGCATATAAATATGCTAGTCAAGAATTTAACAAGCATGTCAAGAATTTAACAAATAAGTCAAATATTTAACGAGATTAAGGATGGGCGTTACACTTCCTCTGTTCCACCTCATTTGAGACCCAAGAAGTGGGCACAAAAATTAAAGAAAAGTAGTTTATGTGTGGTAGAAAATGAAGACCGAGAATGAGTGGGGTAAATAGTAGTGTTGGTTGAATAAATTGAGTGGTGGAAAATGAAGAAAAATAATGAGTGGTGGGATTTATTGAATATAAATTATAAAAAGATGGTCATTTTGAAGAGTCTCAAGTGAGTTGAGAAGGACCAAGTCTCATGAGTTGTACGGAGGAAGTATTTTTGTAACTCTTAACTCAGGAATATTTTTCAAGTACCGTACAACGACGCTAAAAAAAATACACTCTTGCACTAAAAAGTTCATTTAAAAAAAATAAAAAAAAATCTCACTTGCAAAATGAAAAACACTATCCAGAAGCCTTTATTATTTATATATAGAACCTCTTAAGCTTGATACTCAGAAGGTTTGTTGGCCATGACTTTGTTCAAATATCATTAAAATCATATTCTAAAGGTATTTATATTGATGTTCAGAAGCTTTTGAGGTTGATATCCAGAATTTTTCTTGGCCAAGACTTTCTTAAAATGTGCTTGAAACTCATATCCAGATGACTTTATATATATATCTAGAACAATTTGATGTTGATATCCAGAAGGCTTGTTGGCCATGACATTCTTCAAATGTGCTTCAAAAAACATATCCAGAATGCTTTATATTGATATCCAGAACCGTTTTACAAGTTTCAATTATTTACAACAATGCCACCGCGCATTTTTTTTTTTAAAGAAGTTCCGCATATTTACAAAAATTCCACCGGGTTTTTTAAATACACATTTTCCTTGAGCGTATTGTAAAACGCGTTTTACCCAAGATTTTGGCCAATATTATTTCCTTATATGTTATGCATTAATTCATAGGCGCTTCCTAATAAGTGGAACTGGAAATAAAGATTAGCGCAAGTGACACAATATAGAAACTAACTTAAAGAAAAGCACAAGTATTAGGTTGGAGTGTGTGTTGCACGTGGATGCATGTGTGTGTAAAATTCCGTGGGAATTCCCGTACACTACACATATGCACACGTGCACACATGTGTGTGTGAGTTCGTGTGCACACTCACTGAGAGAGAGAGAGCATGTGGAGTCAAATGAGATTAGCAGTCAACAAACACTTAACTGCAGATGAGTGATAATTAATTCCCAAGCTCTGTGCCCACTATTCGCTACATTTGCTAAACCTTATTACTCCGTACTACTCCCTCCGGTCCAAAATAACTGTCACTTTTGAGTCAAAAAATTTGTCCAAAATAACTATCACTTTTAAGCTAAATGACCTTCTTACCCTCACCTTGAAACTTGTTTTTGCTTTATTAGTTGTCTTAGTTGTGAGACATTAGTGTAGTAATGATGCCCTATTTAATAGGGGTAAAGTTGACACTTTTGTCACTAAATCATGATATTAATTGCTTTCCTTAAGAATTGTGCAAAAGCAAAAAAAAATAGTTATTTTGGAACGGAGGGAGTAACATTTTAATACTTAGTCTCAAAATAGTTGTATATGTATATTTTTGACTTTTTTAAAATAACTATTAATTTATAATGAATATTACAATCGATATATTATCAAACAACATATTCCCTCCGTCTCAAAATGATCTTCACACTTTTTTTCGACATTACCACAAAAGGAACTTTGAGCAATGATTTAAAGTTGATTCAATTATAATAATGAAAATCTAAACCTTGTTATTGATAGTATAGTTGATGGTATATCAATAACAAGTTTAGATAGATATTTGAAGTTCATGACCACTTGCGAGCCCTTTTACTAAATGTTCATGACCTAAAAGTGTGAGTCTCATTTAAGCCTAATAATTATTCAACCCTAATATTCAAGCATTGGGGCGTGATATAATCGCGACCATTAGATAAAACACAGAAGCATTATTAACTAATAGGGTAGTTCCAAGCCCCTCTAATATAAGACTGAAATAGCTGATGTCGGAAACACAATAACTACACAAAAATTAAAATCATTAAACTTATTTGAGTACAATTATAGAACACAAACAAGTGGTGACCAGGTAAGGGGAGAAGGGGATAGGTGACCAATTACTGAGAGAAGCAGAAGGACGTGTACTCTGTTTTAGTGAAAGAGGTATATACAGTTGCCTGGCTGTCCACCATGTGAACTGACCTTCCCCACCTACACAAAATTTACTCCCCCACACCCCCTCGCCTCCCCTCCCCTACATTTACACACACAAACAAAACACACACATATGTGAATTAATTGAATTTCACACAAAAGAGGAGACACATTAATCCCTACATAAAACCATCCCCCCCAACTGGCACTTTTTCATTCATACCACCCCCATCCAAAAACTCTGCACTTCAAGACAAATCAGGTCTAGGATTTGGGTCTGATTCTCCCTTCTCTCCCCCTCCCCCAATACCCACCCACCCCCCACCCCCCACCATCATGACACACACACTTGCTAGCTACTACTATAAGATTGAGTGAACCCTTTTCAGATTTTACTCAGGAAATCAATTTAGAAAAGAAAAAGAGAAAAAAAAGAAAGAAAAATGGAAGATCAAGAATATACTAGTAGTGGGTGTGAGTCTGGATGGACTTTGTACTTGGAACAATCATTTTTATCTCCATATCAAACACCTTCTTCACCTAGACCCAATAACAATGCCCATTTTCTTGGCAAAAGCTGTGGCGGTTTTAATAATACAGAGGATGATGATGAAGAAGAGGACTTGTCAATGGTGTCTGATGCATCTTCAGGGCCACCACATTTTCAAGAAGATGAAGAATTTTACAACTCAAATAATGTTGCTAATTACTTCTTTCATTCACAAGAACAACATGATGTTATTTCCACCACATTGTTGAGTAACAAATCTGGGAAGAAGCAAAAAACTAAAGAAAATCAACGTCGAAAACAACAAGAAATGCCTTCTTTCCTAGATGACACTGCTAGCTCCCCATTCTTCAATTTCTCCAATGTAAGATTCTATTTTTTGTGTTTTTTTTTTTTGATTATTTTTTTCGGCAATCATTAATGTTTTGTTTTCCATTTTACAGAATAATCTAACACTAACTAATAATCAAGCTTCAATGGAGGATATGGTGGATTTTTCGCAGGGCTATTCTACTACTACTACCAATTTTGAGGTACACTTTTTGATTAATTTTTTTTTTTTTTTTTTTTTTTTTTTTTTTTTTTTTTGGAAACAGGCTATACTGCTATAATGTTCAATCTCATTATTTGATTCTTAATATTATGTGCTTATATTACCAAGTTATTGCAGAGAAAATCAACATTCCAAGATCACTTTGGCTACTACCACTCCCCTGTTTCTGGTTCCCAGTTGCAACATAACCAGTTGAGTTCTTCAAATGCATCATATTCATTACTTTTATGTCACACTCTCAGAGTATAATTATCTTTTTTTTTTAAAAAAAATCGAATTGGTGACCCCGCGTAAAAAACTACCACCGGATACGGTTTGAGCTAGAGCTCTTTTGTTCAGAATCTAATTATTAATTCAATTTTATTGACAGATGGTTTGAAGAAAAGAGGATGGGGATGAGATGAATTGAGATCCATCACTGCTGATGCTGCTCTGCTACTGCAGATAAAAGAGTGTGTTTAGGAATGGGTGGTAGGAGGAGGGTAGGAAGACTTGTAAAAGGCTAAAAAAAAAAAAAAAAAAAAAAAAAAAACTTGATCTAAAAAGTGATCTTGTTCATTAGCTTCTTTAACTTTTTTTTTTACTTTTAGCATTTTTCAATGCAGTGGGAAATAATCTTTCTGTTCATTGAAGAAATTAATTTCCTTTGTCAATGAATAGTGACTACATTCAATATCTCTCGGACCCTTTTTGGGCAGTCTCTCTGTGCAGCCATATCCTAAACCTTAATTTGTTCCTCATGGTTATGGGGCCCCATCCCTCACTTTCTTTACTCATGTTTTCTTAACACATGTCTAAAATTCAAGCTTAAATCTGAAATTGAATACCTATGATCACTATAATGTGTATACCGATAAAGTTTGAGGTTCCATCTCAAAACTAATTGGCTAGGGGAGAAGTAGCTCAAGATGTTTATATAGTCAATAATGCATAGCTAGTTATTTCCCGATGTGGGATACTTGTTTCTAACATATACTTGCAGAACACAAGCTATATCTTGTGACAATTTTATTGTACATTTTAGGTTACTCCTAAATTCTAACGATTTAGTGGTTCAATTTCCACACTAGATAGGAGTGTAAATGGTTCGGTTTGGGGGGGGGGGGGATTAACAGGCCGAACCACTAGTCATCGGTTTGTGAAAATTCCAAACCGAACCGAACCATGAAAAATTCGAACAGAACCAAACCAAACCAAACCGCTATGGTTTGGTTCGGTTTGGTTCAAACCGCGGTTCAAACCATAGTTTAGACTATGGTTCAAATCACGATTCAAACCGGAACTCATTATTACATTTGTTTTAATTTTCCGTGATCATGGAGGAAATGCGAAAGATGTGGGTCTTGAAGAGGAAAGTCGGATGAAGAGAGAGACTAGAGGAAGAGAGAGGCCAAAGGAAAAAAACACTTTACAATATAGATCGTGGAGAGAAATTAGTAATTATGTATCACAAAACGCAATGAAGATAACAAACGATGAAATCAATATTAAATAAAATACAAAATGGGAGTTAGGAAATAGTTAATGTAATGTAGGCGTTCTTATTGATCTAATAATAAATATACAAAAATATTAAATAAGATGTGAAACTGGGATTAGGATTAGGTTATGTGATGTGGTTTGGCCTGGCGGTTCGGTTTGGTGGTTCGGTCTCACGATCCCAAACCGTGGTTTGGTTTGGTCTAAGAAGGTCAAACCACAAACCAAACCGAACCATGTGGTTTACCAATATTTGAGACTGAAACGAACCATTGATGCTTGAAAACCAAATCAAACCGTGTGGTTTGGTTCGGTTCGGTCTCAAACCGCGGTTTGAACAGAACCAGTTACACTCCTAATACTAGATAGTCTTTATCTCATATTCGTATCAGTCGACAGTTAAAGAGCAAATGAAAAGATAAGAAAGAAAAAAAAAAAGAAAAAACTCTTCCCTTTGGTCAACAACTATCAAACAATATGTCGAATAACTGAATAATCTCTGAAACACCTTGTATTAAGGTGGGGATGAGATAGAAGAAAGAATTGACCATTCACAATTATGTCCACCAACTAAGTACTTGCTATTTCAATTAATTCCATTTCCAACATAAACTAGACAAGCCAACTCACATATATGATTAAATTATTAGTGGAGAAATCTTGCCAATTAATCCCTTGTGCAAGTAAAACAAAATCATGGGAAAAGAAAAGGGTTGCGCCTAATATAGACAAGAGTGAATGTTTCTTAATGCCTAGACAATTTCAATCCTAACACTTTTTTTTTTTTCATTAATGAATTAATATTAAAAAAAAAAAGTTAAAAAGATGATGAAAGTTTAATGGGACATGAGCAATCGTACCACAATAGAGAGATGAGGAAAGTCAAGTGTTGGAATATTTCACATGCTTCTCATGACCCCATTTTAAAGTCTTAAGGATCCCTTTGAGATCTTCCTGACCCAATGCAATGCACCTACAACCACTGCCAGACCTTACCTTGTAGGTTAAGGCGGCCGCGTTCCCGGTTCGTCTATTTTTTTTACTAGTGTAATTTTCATAAATTGTGTTAGTGTAATAAATTAAACTGTGCGTCTTTATTTGGTTTTGGAACGAAATAAGATAGAACAAAATTTTACCGTAATGAAATAAAAAATCAACATGACCACCCAAGTTTGAGCTGGGACTAATGAATGGATGAATTGATTTTTCTTTATCCAAATAACTATTCTACATAACTATTACTAGCTACATCTATTTCAAAATGAATATCAAAATTCGCTATTGCTCAAATTTATTTTGGGATGGAGTGGGTATTTAAATAAGGAAACAAAAGAAAAAAGAAAAAGAAAAAGAACATTCAAATAAGGAAACAAAAAAAAAAAAAAAAGAACATTCATGGATGGCAACGGGTCGGGTTCGGGGCGGGTTTCGGCAAAACGAAACCGACCCTAATGCCAAAAGTAGTGACCCGAACCCGGCCCGACCCGAAGACAAGGGAACCCGAACCCGACCCGAAGCGTATCAAGTTATAAAATTTTCAACTCATATTTGCTTGGGCACAATCTATGTCTAAGCTTAAATATTAATTAGTTATAGAAATTAGTTTAAAATCATCAAATGTCACTAAAAATCAACTATAAAAATAAATTGAACTAACATATAATATGATTAACTAACATAATATCTTAACTTTGTACATGAGGGTGCGGGTCGGGTCGGATCACGGCGGGTTAATATCAAAACCCGAACCCGACCCTAACCCGCTCGGGTCATGAAAATTGCAACCCAACCCTACTTTTTCGGGACGGATCGCCTTCGGGATCGGATCGGGTTCGGTCAAATTGTCATCCCTAATTCTCATGGAATTTAGAGTACCCTTCAAATTATATTAGTCAAAAATATGAATAAGAAAAATAGGATGGGAAAGCTAAAGACAAAGTAAGGATAAAAAAAAAAAAAAAAGGTTGATTGGACTCAAAATAAAACATGGGTAGGGATAAGAAACTAAGAGGGATGGGAAAAAAAACACTTTTGTCGCAGCAACCACCATCCAAACAATGCCTTGAATCAATCACTGTGACACATAAAAGGAACGGGCAGAGCAGGGGACTGCTTTGTTTCCGGCCTTATGACTAATGCGAAAAAACTACTCCTTCAGTCCCATTTTAAGAGTAAAAAAATAGGTGGGTTCAAGAGTTAAAAGAAATATGATGTGTTGTGAGTGTTGATAGTTGGGTAGGAGAGAGAAAGTGAGGTAAAGAAGAGTTGGTGGATAATTGTTGTGAGTATGACATGTAGGACCCATTTTCTATTTTAGAATTTTGACTCTTAAAATGGGACGTCCTTTTAAGAAAATTTTGACTCTTAAAATGGGACGGAGGGAGTATGTCCAAAGCAACTTTCATCTATGAATGTTCCCAATTCTCACGACATTGGTAATTCTCCCCCACAACAACAACTGTGTAAATCTCCTTATCTCTGAACCTGAATTTAACTCATTTTACTCTGCCCATTGACATGGGTTGGACATGCCACAACTCCATATGAACCACTCCCAACTTGTTCTCTCGATTTACTTGTACAAAAATGTATTTTAGTCATCCCTAAAGCTTCTTGTTGGTTATTGTATAATGTAAATATCGAGCGGAGCACACCGGTGATCCAACGGATATGAAGTCACGGGTACATACGTATATATAAAGGCCCAAACGTTAAAAATTAACGGGGCCGAACTACCTGGTCAGGTTCAGTGCTTGTAGATTTATCATTGCTCAAACATTATTTGATTTGCCCCCAAATGTCCTTTTCTAGGTTGATAGTTGGCCTAGTTATAAATGTAGGTAGTCCAGTCCACCAGTTTCATGCCTAGAGGTTAGGAATTATGTACACAATCCAAAATACTACTATGAACTAATTCCATATTTGACAACATTTTTTGTTGTATAATGAAATTACAGCAACCTTTCTATGATGATTAACATTCTATTTACAGAACAAGCTTCTTTATTGTGCCATCATTAAGCGGATATCCTCCTACTATTAGCAAAAAGCTCATAATATATCCGTATTCTTCCAAAAAAACACGAATAAAAAACAAAAAATGATTGAGATTTTTCGAATTTTACCATCATCCCATTCGATCTAGAAGTTAGCAACGCAATCAAAAGAGAGACAGCTGGGTACCATAATGGAGAATTCATTGATTCACAACGAAGAGGACCACAGATGATGGATTGGAGTGACATTTATCCAAGTACAAGGAATTTAACCTAATAAATCAAAATTGATAAGTTGCATCATAGGTGGACTCTCGCTACCCTACACCACGCACCCATACTGCGTGCATGGGTCCGTCACCAAATGCCTCCAAAAATCTTCATTTATATGTACAGATGAGTGCCATCAAAAATAAAATCTAGGACAGTTTTCCGAAAAATCTCGCAGATTCAGTGACACCACATCCTCCATTAATTTGTAGCCACATGATCACACAGGTCAAGCAAATCAAAACTTGCATCACCAAAACATAACTTATACTTAAGGTCTGTAGTTTTATTTGTACACACATTCAGACTTCTAACAAAAATATAAAAATAACAAAAAAAAAAAGAAAGAAAAAGAAAAACTAATTAAGTACTTTTTATGTATGTGATTGTGAGCGGAGTGAGATGGCCGGAGCACCGCCGGACGCGGTAACCGGAGAATCAACGTAAATGAACAAACGCAGTTATGTAGAAGAGAGGAGAAGAAGATGTAAATCTGATGCATTAATAAGAAATAATGTTCTCTCTTATCTTCTAATCTAATTCTATTACATATATACTCCCTCTGTCCCTCCCGACTTAGGACAAATTGCCATTTTGGGCGTCCCACTCCACTTAAGACATCCCTAAATGGCAAGTTTATATTACTTTAATATTCAATGGGACCCATTTGTCATATTCACAACAACATCCATTTACTATTCCACCCACTCATTCTCTCTCCTATTTACTTTTCATACTCACGACACATCCTCCACTCATTCTCTTTCCTCTTAAATTAATAGTTCTCCTTAATCCCCGTGTCGGGACCAATTGTCCTAAGTCGGCCGGGACGGAGGGAGTATACACATATTGCCCTAGGTGGTTACATAGTAACTACCAATCAAATGTTCCACGATTGGGCAAAAACTTGCGTGCATCATGCCATACCCGTCTAATCCATGAAACGGGTTTTTTTGACCCGCCCGGCCCGGCCCATTCAACCGGCTCCAGGACCCAGGGGTCGACCCTGCCACGTGGCAGCCTCTCATAGACCAAAAAAAAAAGATTTTTTTTTTTTGCTTTTTTTTTTGGCTTTTTTTTATATATATTTTTTTTTTGTTTTTTCGGTTTGTCAAAAGTAATAATTACTATAACTTAATGTAATGACAGTATTCATATAAAGTAACAGTTTGTATACATAAAAGTAATACATATATACAGAAAAGTAACAGTATTTTTTTCTATGTTTTCTTCGTTTGCCAAAAGTAATACTTATTATAACTAAAATGTAACGAACGTGTTACTTATATGTAATAATCTTTATACATAATTGTAACACATATGTATAGAAAAAGTAATAATTCAACCATTTACATTTTTAGAGCTAAAAACACTTGATTAGTGTTACATGTAAAAGTATTACATTATCTATAGAAATATGTTATAATTTCTTTTATTAAAGTGTTACATTTACTTGTACAAACAATTACATTCATATATATGAGTTGTCACTTTTCAAATGTTACTTTCTTTCAAAAAATTAAATCAAAATACACAATATTTTACATTTTTGCAAAAGCATTATTACATTTCAGTATAAATGATAATTACATTTAGATATTGTTTGGGTTACATGTAATTATAGTTAGTACTACCTCTGTCCCTAAATGAGTGTCCAAATTTCATTTTAAGGGACACTGAAAATCTCAACTTTTTGAACAATTTGGTAGCAACGATTCATATATAATCTTGTAATCTCCCTTCCAAACCTTTAGTTTTGCACATATAAAGAAACCGGTGAAATTTTTTTCGAAAAAAAACGTTTAGGGAGAAAGTTATGTTCAAAAAAGACACTCATTTAGGGACAAAGATTTCTTGAAAATGGACACTCATTTAGGGACAGAGGGAGTATTACATTTGAAAAAATGGGTAAACGAGCTTTTGTTTTTGTAAAACAGGTGTTACATTTACTTATGAACAATGTTACTTTATATGTATACAGTCATTACATTAAGTTATGGTAACTATTACTTTTGGTGAACGGCTGAAAAGCCGAAAAAATAATATAAAAACTAAAAAATTAAAAAAAAATTGACCTCTGGGAGGCTGCCACGTGGCGGGTCATGCCCCATGGGTCATGGGTCGACCCGTCTCATACATGAGACGGATCCCCTTGTTCTCATGGGTGACCACCTCAAAACTATATTACATTCTAACTCTAATTGATCATGCAATTATTAGAAAATTAATTTTCACTAGTCCCCTTCTAAAAATTTCCTACGATGTTTCTACTTTTGCCAAGGTAATACACTTGTTGTCAACGTAATACGGGGTGATAAATCGTGTTTTTGAGGTCAATGACTATTTGCAAGTTGCAACAACTGCAGAAAATGAAATAAATCTACAGCCAAAACAGTACTCCGAAATTTCCTTTTGTTAGTCCCTTCTATGTTTAATCAATCTTAACCATAGTCAATGTGTTTTGATAAAGAAATAATCAACTGAAACCTGTACAACAAGCATACAAAGACTTGAGCACAGGCAATAAGACCAACTTGTCATAAATCAAGAGTTTCCCACATTTGCTTCTACTGCAAATAAACTCAAGGAACATCCCTTTCAGATCCTCAAGTATCTTTCTGCAATACTTAAGACCAATCCCTCCACAAACATCAACAAATGGAACCTTAAAAGATCTAACAGCTAAGATCCCTACATCCTGACAGCTAAGACTGCTTAAAGCCATACAGTCAAGCCTGCCACCTCAGATCTGCAAAATGAATCACTCCAATGATTGAACATTCGTTCACTAATTGTTATGACACATCTATAAGAATGCTCAAGTCCATCTCAACTGCCATCAAGCCTCTCAACAAGGCTTTATCAGTCAAACCTTGACTAAACTAGTCAAGATAAACAATTACTCCTCTGCACTCTCTTCCCCCCAACGGCTATATGCCACCCCTATATAAAGGAGCTCACTGGTATGTTGTCAAGTACCCTTTTTATCCTCTAACACACCTATCTTATACCTTTGACCAACTTCAATCCCCTTCACAACCTGTGCAAGCTAAGCACCCATTTCCAACACAACCAAGGCCGGTGATCAGCCTGTTCAAACAGAGCTTTGGCACTGGGCCCGTAAAGTGAAAGGGCCCCATATTTTTCAAAGTCCAGCCATTTTCTCCAGTTTTCTTCTTGAGTCCAGCCCAAAGACCATGTCACTTTTTAGAATATTGTTTTAGTTTTGTTTAAAAGCTATGAGTTACATAGTAATATACTGTATTATTTTGAATTTCTATACTTAATTTTGCAAAAAATAATCCTTATATAAAATTACATACATTATAATCTCTATGTCCCAAAACAACTTAGCACTAATTTCTTTTTGAGTGATTCAATGGCAAGTCTCACTTTCTTAAACGTCAACTTTTATTATTTTTATTATTCACTCTACCTCATTTGTCATACTCGCACACTTAAATTGTGGATCTATTCTTAAACCATCATATTCACAATCACTTTTTACTCACAATAATTTTGTATATATATACTTTCTCCTTAGTTCACGAGCATTTCCAAAATGATGTATGGTGCAAATTGTTTTGTGACGAAAGGAGTATATATTTTTTTCGTGTAAATTTTTAAAATTTGAAGGGCCTAATATTTGGATTTTGGCACAGGGCCTCCAAAATTATTGAGACGGGCCTAAACACAACCCTTCACATCAGTTACCATTATACTCTCTGTAAAACTTAAGTGATTTTTATTTTCTCTTTCTTTTAGCTTTGGAAGAAGCAAACTTAATTGACAAGTCAATTAAGTAGAGGAAGTTCAAAGGAACTTGCCTTTATCAATTCTTGTAATTCTTAAGAAGAAGATTATAGTGAATTGGTCTCACTGTTGCCAACAGTGGGGGTGGATGTAAGAGAATGGTTTTTCCTCTGAACCACTTAAAAATACTGTGTACAATTTTTGTCTTTACACTTACACGCACATTACACATTGTTCTTTTATTTATTCTTTATTTAATTTCCGTTGCACATTTATTTCCTATGTCTTATTATCAGACAACTAACTCAAAGTGTTAGCTACCTAGCTTTAACAATCTGTTCAACAAAGTTCAACAGGACCCTTCAATTGGCATCAGAGCGTGGATTCACCATACAAAGTCTAATAAATTGTGAAAGATCCATTCAACCCACAATGCCTCAACCAAGAAGAAACAATGAGAAGGACATTTCACACATTAATGACTGTGGATCTTTTGAAATTTATTCCTAAAAAATAAAAACCTATATAGATGCAAAGAACATATGAAACTGGTATGTACTGGAACATGAAGTAGAACCACATACTCAAATTGAAACAAATGGAGGAGATAGCAAAACAAAATCTCCTGAAAATTGGACAGAATCTAAAAGACAACTTATGAGTGCTAACGTAAAGGTTAAAAATATTCTGCAAAAAAGTGCAAATGATTCCTTGGCTCAAGAAATAGCCAAAGTCAAATGTGAAAAAGCTGTGTGGGAACTCATACACACTAAGTTCACCAAACACACAAGTGTTAGAACTCAGAATCTTTACAACTTACTCAGACATTTGGACAATTTTAAATTCTATCCAGTAGAAAAGGTAAGTGCTGCAAGACCCAGGTTTTGAAGATCTTGTCAGATCCATAGCTGATCATGGAAAGACATTTGATTAACAAGACTTATGCCTTAAAATATACTCTACCCTTCCTCAAGAATATGAAAAAGTAGCATTGCCAACCAGAGAAGGAGCAGAATGGAGCACC
This sequence comes from Campanula takesimana, assembly GCA_026119855.1. Taxonomy (NCBI): domain Eukaryota; kingdom Viridiplantae; phylum Streptophyta; class Magnoliopsida; order Asterales; family Campanulaceae; genus Campanula; species Campanula takesimana. Next base: position 829,062 of record JAOWBW010000224.1, read on the forward strand.
ATGACTGTTGAACAATATTTTGGCAAACTGGAAGCCTATGAACTAGAAGGAATGACCAAAATACAACCCGCTCCAACCATTTCACAAACACTTGCTATAGTCTCTCAAGAACAAACTCAGAAACAATTTACTCAATAAGATATTGACACTCTTGTAAGTAATGCTCTCCAAAAATTGAATATAACCCCCAAGCCAGAACCCAAATCCATTTCCCAAGATGATATACCCAGTTTAATCTCCATGGCTGTCAGAAATGCCATGAAACATAAAAAGAGAGGTTTCGACTGAAAATATAATGCATCTCCTTCCAACTCAATCCATGAATCAACCAAGGGAAAGATTGAGTGCTACAATTGTGAAAAATCAGACCACTATGATGCAGATTGCAAGGAACCCAAAGAACCTAGAGACAATCCTAAGAGGATGACCTATTCTAAGGAAATCATTCATAGTTCTAGATGCAAATACTGATACAACTCCCAACCATCAAAAAGGGAATGAACAAAGGCCTAAACAACCAAGACAAGATAGACAACAGAGACACTTCAGGCAACCAAAATAATACTGGCAATACTCAAATGGAAGAAGTTTTATAACTTCAATTTTTAGCTAAGTCCTTCTTATAGACTAGGCTTAGTGGTTAGGGCTTTTACTTTGAATTTGAGGTATCATGTGCAAATGACTAAAGTGTGATGCGCATGACTTTCATGTTGGTAGTGGTGCCCTAGGCACGTTTAATAAACGTTGTAATTGTTATCATTTACTTCATATCAATAAAGAGATGTTTTGATTATTATTGTTGTTCATGTTTACTTATAATAATCTCCGTCCCTAGTACTTGTTAAGCACTAGTATAAAGGCTAAATGATCATGGGATGATCATGTTAGATTTATGGGTACTTGTTTGGAACAAGGTACTGGACATGACCCGCTGTATGAGATTTATGTCATGGTCTATGTCGAACATATACCTCATATTAGTTATGTCATTTGAATCCTTAGACATGAAGTTATTATAGTCTTCCACTTGATGAACATTATGTTTGACATATTCAAACGCTATCTTAACACGGTAGTTATAAAGGGTATGATTGGCATAATCGGATTCCCGTTGGGAAGAATAATAATCTAAATGGATTTGTCCCTCCACAGAGAGATGTCAAGCTTGGGCCCCTCGAAGGAATGATGTTGATGAAATGTTCGGCCGTGTTGGTCCCAAAGGGCAACAAGGGTATGAAAAATAGCTAGAGGGGGGGGGTGAATAGCTGTTTTAAAATTCTTTTCGTACCCTTAAAAACTCAATTGCAAATGCGCACTTTATCAAGTAAGCGTTATGAAATGCGCCTAAGTGAGTGAGTGAAATGCACAGCGGAATTTAGTAATGAAAATAGGCGCAAAGTGTGATAAAGGGGCGCACACACACTCTAAGTATTTTGGCTCAAAGTGGTTAAAATAAGGAACTAAGGCAAATGGTATAACAAACACAACACAATTCAGTTCAATCAATCTACAATGAGTAAACAAGCAAATAGTGAGTGAAGATAATAACTTGAAAGTAAATGACAAGATAATAACACAAGCTATTTGGAGAGGTTCGATCAATGAAAGATCTACGTCCTCTACCAAGATGGTTAGTCTTGGATTTCTAATGGAGATCTTATATAATGAGGAGTGTTACAAATTACAATGTTTGAGCTTATACACTAACTCAAGATCTATTACTATGAAAGAACAAATCCAAAACAATAACCGGTGTATCTCTTAAAGAAGAATCTAAATGATCAATCTTAAAGAGGTGCGTGTGTGTTCTTAGTATCAAGGCTCTTTAGATCTTTGAGATGGAGAGCACAAGAAACTAAAGTGTTATAGCTTGAAGATCTGGGCTAAGGATGAAGGTATGAAGATGTTCTTGAGGAATCTGGAAAAACGAAGGCAATCTTCAAATCTTCAACAAATGCTTAGAGAGAGAATTCTTGAAATTCTTAGCAAACTCAGCAACTTCAAAATGTTGAAGTTATGGGGTATTTATAGTGAACTTCAAAAAACTAGCCGTTGGAAATCCTTGTGGATAAGATGAGCTGTCGCTCGTTGATTGGAGCATGCATATATTATGGTCACTTTGACACTCAACATAAATATGACCGTTATGGACACGTGTCAACGGATTAGGCCTATATGCATCTTTCAACCACCGTTGGATCATTGGCGTAATTGAATTCTCTTCAAGTCTTTGAATCTTCAATAAATCACTGAGTGTTGAATAAACACTTTGAGGCGCGTTTGAGCCAAGAGGCGCCACATGATGTGCGCTAAAACAAGGGCGCATAGGCGCATAGCATAGCTAGTAATAAGTCCTTGCGCGCGCTATGAAGGGCGCAGGGCGCAAATGAAGAGAGGCGCATGGCGCGTATGCGCGGCTCAAACTTACTGAGTGATTTTTCTTGAATCTTGATCTTCTTGCCCTATTTCTAAGCCTATTCTATAACAATGGACATCTTAAAAAATGAAGTATAAATACTTCTTACATGTGGGTCTAAAGTCCATGAAATAAGCTTAGGTGATGGATCAATCAAATCTAATAAATCCTATTAAATTAAAACTGAGATATATGTGGGCATACCCAACAATCTCCCCCTATTTGATTGATGCCATTACCTACTATATCAAGGACAAACATTATACTTGATAAAAACATGTCCAAATGAATGAAATTGGTAAATCATGTCTCAAGTTAATGTACACACTAGTCCAAGATATAGATTTCTAATCTATTCCAATAAGGTTAACACATTACATATGGAAAGATAGAAATAACAGTTTAACCCATTCAAAATGATGTATGAATTTTAGTTTTGAAAAGTGTTTAAACCAAGTTTAAACTCAATGCGTGAAAGTATGAAACAATTCAATATGATGCATATGAATTTAAACAATATTCATTGTTCTACAAACAAGGAGTTTGAGTGAACAAAGTTTGATATAAGTGATGCATAGTTCTCATTAAAACTTGGGAAGTAGGAGTTACAAATTACAAGTTTCGAATAGAACAAAGACAAAAGATGTGCTAAAACAAGTAAGCACTAAAATCACTATCTTCAAAATGGATTTACTAACAAAAAAATTCTAACTTACATTCAAAGAAAACTAAGGATTAGGAGGCGCGTCATCTTCCTTCAAACCTCTTCAATTTCAGAAACGGAGCGCTGGATTTGTTTGGAAAGTTGATAGGCGCGGTTCGCTAAACCATGAGTGTCTGTGACACCGTCTCTGAGGTAGCGCAAATGACCAACATTGATGTTTGATATTCATCAATGGTGCGTTGAGTAATGGCTTGCTGTTGAGCGACGTTTTCTGCAACGTTCTGAAAGTTAGCTTCAATAGCAGCCTGCGCTGAAACAATGTCAGAGGAAATCCTATCTGAGCGCCTGTCTGCGCTGGAGTGTGCGGCGTTGAAGTGAGTGACAACTAACTCCTTCAAGACATCAATCTTGAAAGCAGGGAGTTAATGTCAACAGGCGCGCTAGGAGCAGGAGCAGAGCTGGAAGAGGCGTATTAGATCCAGGCGCATGTGCATCAGGAGCAATTGGAGCAGCGCTGGGTTCATCATTTGGTTCTGCGCCATATACAGATAGTCCCAGGATTTGTAGCTCATCCTTAACTTCGTTGAGCTTATCAACAACGCTCATAACTTATGGCTATCTCCAGCCACCATTTCAAACAATTTCCTTATATCCCCCGCTATGTTCAACTCTACTTCCTTTATAGCGTTTATAAAATCTTGGCCATCAGTGAGTTAGATGCCAGCGCTAATTCGCTCGTGAAGAGAAGCAAGAGTACCTTTGAATAAATCGTTCATCTGATCAATAGCATCATTCCACTGTTGAGGGTCAGGAAGTGTTTGTCCTTGATGTTGGCATCTATGCGCTTTATCTCCCCCTTAATGGCAGCAATCTCATCAGCCTGCTGGGTAAGCATTGAAGTATGAAGCTCTAATTGTGAGTTCATTTGAGATTGGCCTTGCTGGAGCTGCTGTAGAAGGGAAATAACCATACTCATATCAGGAGTGGGAGGAGGAGGCGCAGGAGTAGAAGCGCGGGGAGGAGATGGAATATATTCTGCCTTGAAGAAATTTCTTCAGGATGAGGCGCAGGAACTTTGGGCGCACAGATGATGGTTTGCGCCTTAACTGTTCTGGCTCCCCCTGAGGTGATCCTCAATATCTTCACCAAATAAATCTGCAGAAATTTTATCTCTGACTTGTTGACGATCAAAAGATGGTGTTGGAGTAGGCGCATGAACGGTTGGAGGCGCATCATGAGCAGGCGCGCGTGCATCAGCGCTAGACCCTGCGCCTTTGCGCCTTTCAGATTTAGATAAATCAGCAGCCTGTTTCAATCTGAATTCTTCATCTCTTTTTAACTGCGCTTCCAGTCTACTGGCTTCTTTAGCGCGTTTCAGCTCCTTTTCTTCTTCAGTGTCGGTTCTGGGGCGCTTAGCAGGTCTGCTTGGTTCTTCAGCAATCCCTTTGCCTTTGCCTTTCACTGCGCTAGGAATAGGTTCTGCGCGTGGCGCTATTGTAGCTTCTTCTTCACCATCTGCGCCAGCTGCTTCTTCATCAGACTCAGTGGCTTCATCTACCAACTGAGCGCCTTTCACCCTTGGCGCGCGCTTGGCCATGCGCTTTCTGCGCCTCTTCATCATAAACTGTCCTTACCAAAGATAGGGACATCAGTGGTCTGGTAGGCTGGGTTCTCAGCAAGAAAATTAGCAAGCGCAGGGTAGGAAAGGAAGATTTTAGTGAGAATACGGCAGTGAGTCTTGAACTTCGTCTTGCCGTCAGCTTTGTTTTTATTGTACTTGTCAATCTGGTCCTGAAGATTAGTAAATAAGATCTGAGGCCAGTTGAGGATGGTTTTTGCCATGATGGCAGCTGTGAATTCCCACTGCTCCATAGTAAATCTGTTGACATTTCCAGTTTTGAAGATAATGGAAGTGCCAACCAGATGCGCAATATGCGCTAATAAATCACCACCATCTCTTATTTCCACCGTTTTGATATTGTTTTGAAGAGTAGGGATACGAAGAAGAGTACGCGCCATAATGTTTTGAGCGGCGGCTGAATAAGAATTGACTTTGCCAGCTACACTCAAGGGGCCAGTTTTGTTGAAGTTGACAATGTTCTTTATAGTGCCGGCAGACATGGTTATCTCAACGTCTTGAACTACTGCGCGAATGCGATAGCGCACCATCTCTTCAACGTCTGTTGGAATTTCCACAAATTCTGCTGTAGAGAAAAATTCATCAACGAGGAGCGGAGAGTAGAAAGGTTGCTCCAGAGTGAACAAGGGAGAAGTCCAGCCAGTCTGATATAGTCCATAACTTCGACACCCATAGGATCAGCAGATAGCTCGTTTAAAATCTAATGTTTCACCAGGTCTGAAGTTAGATAGATCCTGAAAAATTAAACATTTAAAGGAATTAGTGTGAATCAGGCGCATAGAAGCATAAATAAGCAAAGTGTATACCAGGCGCATGAAATTTGAGGCGCATAGAATAAGTAGGCGCAAAGAGTCATAGGCACATAAGAGAGCACAATGAATCTAGGCGCATAATTATGGTAGGTGCATGAATTTATGAGACGCAGAGAAATACAAGGCGCATATTTATGGTTCTATGAATATACTAAGAAAAATTTGAACATAAGAATTGACTAAGTATGAATTGGGGCGCATAATAAGTGTAGGCGCATAATGATATTAGGCGCATAAAGGATTGAGGCGCAAACGCATGTGAGCGCAAGAATCTCTTTGAGGCGCATAATATCAATGTGCGCATAATCATACTAGGCGCATGAATTCATATATAGGCGCATTACTTATGTAGAAATTTAAACTTGGTATAAAAACTCACAAACACATGCAAACATACATATGCAAGTTTTCAGAATCAAAAAGTGAAAATTTTGAAAAACAAGTTTTGAAAATTATGAGACCCAAGTCAAGCAAAAATAATGAAGAACACGAAGAACATGTCTTGAGTGCTCGAAGAACACAAGAACACATAATTCGTGAAACTTCACCAAATCAACCATACAATATATCAAATGACCGCACGAAGACAAGGATAACAAAATGTAACACAAAACAAGTAAAAATCAACAACGAATCCAGTAAATGGATTCAAAGATCTGAGAACCGAAAAGTCAAAAATTGAAAATTTTCAGATTTGCGAAGTATAAAGACTTGATCGTTGAAAAGTTTAGCTATAAAGACTCGAAATCATGAAATGAACATAACCTAACAACGATTTTGAAAACGGATCACCGAAGCAAGATTTATCAGAGAAATGCAATTTCGGGTTTTTTTTTTTTTTAAAAAAAAAAACGGAAAACAGAAAATGACGAAACATAAGAAATTTGCAGAAATTTAAAGAGTTTAGAGTGTAAGAATCCATACCATTTCGTCTTGAATAGATTTTGAAGCTTTCTTAGGACCCATAAAAGATATATATAAAGAAAAATAGAGAAGAAATGATAAAATTTTCGATAAAGAAACGAGAGAGAGAGAGAGGAGAGCAACGGGAAGAGAGAGAGAGTGAGAGTCTGTGAGAGATAGAGTTGGTGAGGAGAGAGGTAGGTGATGATGAGTTTTTATAGGTTAGGTTTAAAATTTGCACTGATAAGGAAAAAAAAACAGTCAAAAATTTAAAAAGATGGAAGTTGAAAAGATGGCATTAATGAGGGATTTGAAAAAGGCGGCTAATCATACCAGGTGCATTTATGAGGGATTTTTGAGATTTGAGGTGCATTAAATGCTGAATGACACAAAGTACACCGATGTGATATCTTGGTTTTTGAAAACCGCTCCATTTTCCCTTTAAGTGTATGAGCAATTTTGACTAATTTTTTTTTTTTTTTTTTGCACAAACACCAAAAACATTTATTTTGGTGTAAGTTTGGGTGCAAGAAATAAATCCCCAGAAAATAAAATTTTCGAAAAGCGTAAAACGAGGGAAAAAATTTAATTGCACAAGTACCCTTGAACAAGTAATGGAATGTCAAAAGACATAGATTCCTATAATAAATGAACAGAATAAACATACCTGGTACTTGTGTAATTAATACGTTCAATCATTGAAATTAATTTTGAGAATTGATTGAGCCGCAATAGTTAATGCGCGCATGAAGGGGCGCATTTCATCAAGGCGCTTTACTCATCAAAGTGCGCAAAGATGGTTGAGGGCGCATAAGTGTTTGAAGCGCATTGGATGCTAAGCGCGCATGGATGATAGGAGCGCTGAGATTGAGCGCGTAGACACTAAGAGTTGGGAGCGCAGGAGTTGCTTAGGCGCGAGGAAGTTTCCTTGAAACTTTGAAATGTTTTGACATTTGTACCCAATATACTTATAACTCAACAAAACATAAAATCATTAGTATTGACAAAACTATATTGAATTTAGTTGAGTTCAAGCATACCCATTTCACCTCCCAAAAACATGAACCGTTTCACGTCGAGTGCTTTCGTTAAAATGTCGGCGTTTTGATAGTCGGTTCCCACGTGTTCCAAATGTATATTGCCTTTCTCCACGTGGTCTTTGAGGAAGTGATATTTGATGTCGATGTGCTTGGTTTTTGAGTGCATGACAGGATTTTCAGAAACTGCAATTGTTGATGTATTGTCGCAGTAGATGGGACAATTTTCTTCGATGATATCATAGTCCACCAATTGCTGCTTCATCCAGAGTATTTGACAACAACAACTTTCCGCAGCGATATATTCGGCTTCGGTTGTTGAGACAGATACTGAAGCTTGTTTCTTACTCGCCCATGACACAAGTCTATATCCGAGGAAATGACAAGTGCCACTTGTGCTTTTCCTATCAATGGTGCACGCTGCGTAATCCGCATCTGAATAACCTACAAGTTTAAAGTTCGAATCTTTGGTGTACCAAAGTCCAATGTTAACAGTGCCAGAGAGATATCTTATAATGCATTTCACAGCAATTAAGTGTGCTTCTCTAGGGTCGGATTGATAACGAGCACAAACACAAACACTAAACATAATATCAGGCCTACTAGCAGTAAGATAAAGGAGTGAGCCAATCATACCTCGATAGAGCGTTTGATCAACACGTTTACCTTTTAAATTGATTGAGTTCTTCTTGCATTGCAACACCCAATTAGGATCTTGGAGCGCTTCATCAGCCTTCTTTGGTTCAATTTGAGAGATAAAAGCAGTGTAAGCATCAAAGTTTGTAGCTTTCCTTGTATGAAACACCAACTTGTAGATCACCGATGATATTAGCAATTGGATGACCTCTAACTTCACGAATTTCAGGAGGTAAGTTAGATTGAGAGTCGTAGAAATTTGAAGGTCTTCAATGGTACATCTCACAGATTCAAAGTCATTGAAATTTGGGGTTTGAATGGCTCAGAATTGAAATTTGGGTTTACACCAGATGCAGCAGTAGAATAGGCGCGTGAGAGGAATCATGAGGCGCATCAATTGAGTGAGGCGCAATAGAGGATTCACCAGGCGCATTATACATTGAATTAGGCGCATTTGATGTAGATGGATTTCCTCGTGTTGATAGATTCTGATCTTGAGGGGCGCAACATAAATAGGAGCACCTGTTATCATTTAGCTCAATAGAATCATCAGCAACATTTGGAGCCAAATGGGCTCAAGGAGAGAAGTTCATCAAATGTAACATGTACAGATTCAACTATCACTAATGTAGTTCTATTAAAACACGAAAAGCTTTAGAGTGTTTGGCATACCCAACAAAAATACCTTCGTCGCTTTGGCATCGAATTTACCTCTATGTTCGTTTCTCGTTGTAGAGGATATAACATTTGCAACCAAAGATCTTGAAGAATGCAATGTTGGGGGTTCTACCACGCCAAAGTTCATACGGAGTCTTGTTGTGAAGTTTGTTGATGAGGGAACGATTTTGAGTAAAAACATGCTGTGTTGATAGCTTCTTCCAAAAGTATTTAGGCAACTTCGCTTCAGCTATCATCGTCTTTCCCGCTTCATAAACATAAACGTTCTATTCTTTCTTTCCACAACCCCATTTTGTTGAGGAACTCCAGCGGTTGAGAAGTTGTGATCTATCCCATGATCGTCGCAATATCGAGCAACACCGTTGTTTTTGAATTCTGTTCCATTGTCGGATCGAACACTAACGATGTCATCTTCTTTTTGGGTTTGGAGCAGTCGAAATAAGTTAGTGAGAATATCATAACAATCATCTTTTGTAATCATCATCTCCACCCATGTATATCTTGAAAATCATTCACCACAACTAGAGATACTTGTTTCTTCTAATACTTGCGGTGGAAACTGGTCCAAATAGATCAATGTGAAGCAGTTGCAACATCTTGTAGTTGAAGGATTTGACTTGCTTGAAAATGACTGCTTCGGTTGTTTGCCAAATTGACCATGCGGCGCACTTTTTGTCATGATGATCAGCAACCTTGGGAAGTCCTTTGACAAGATTATTCCTGATGAGTTTAGATAGATACTTGAAGTTCAAGTGACTTAAGCGCTTGTGCCACAGCCAACTATTTTTCGTTCACAATTTTTGCTACAAAACAAAGATTAGTACTAGAGTTCATACTATGAAATCAATATATAAATATTTGTCTTACGATATCCCGTGAGTAAGATAGCTCCAGTTTTGCCATTCTTGATAGACATTGTGTTGAAGTGAAATGGCATTCTAATCCTTTGTCGCAGAATTGAGATATGGATAATAAGTTGTGCTTGAGCCCTTCGACGAGAGAGACTCTTTCAATGCACACTTGTCTTTCTTGAGCTTTCCATATGCTACAACTTGACCTTGTTATTATCGCCAAATGTTATGGAGGGACCTCTTTCTTCATGGACATCTTCTAATAAGGATCATCTCTAGTCATGTGTCTTGACACCCACTATCGAGAATCATTCATAATTTCTAGCTTTTGAAGAACAGCCATGAAACAAAGAACCTGAAATATAGACCTTTAAGCAGGTCCCTTTATTCCTTTTGGGTCCTAGGGTTAGCAACTTTGACAACCACTCTGCTTGACCTTAGGATTTTTACGTCCTTTAGCATTGGGAGTGAATCGCAAAAGGCATTCCACGGCCTTGTGTCCTGAACAATCACAAATGGAACAATGATGAAAGCCACCAATCACGTGAGTTTTCACAAACTCTTTACTTTTCTTGGGGATGGCATTCTTCTTTGGGTCAGATGGACGATCCTTAACAAAATCTTTCTTTTGAAATTTGGAGCGCTTGTTCTTGGAGGGCGCATAGGGCTAGGAGGGCGCACGGCGATGAGGCGCGTGGCTCTTAGGCGCATAATGAGCACTCGGAGAAGGAGCGCGCTATTTTCAAGAATGATTTTGCTAGGAGATGGTTCATCTGTAGCTATATCTTTCCCATTAGCTTTCCCAAATTGCTCTTCGTTGGGTAGACATAATGGAATGTTTGTCTCTTGACATTTTCCTGTCCTTTACCATTGAATTAGAGTGTTTTTCCTTGGAATTTCAAAAGTTTGTTGGTTGGTTAAATTCACTATCTCTTTCAGCACAGACATCACATTTAAAGTTGTCACTAGTTGATGAGAATCCCAAGCCACTTTTATCACCACTGACTTTTGGGACTCAAATATATTCTCCATAGTGACACGAGAATTGGACACATCATTTGTGATCTTTTAAGATCAGTAATTTGAGCAACCAATTCATCGTTTTGAACTTTAAGAAGTGAGTTCTGTTCGGTCAGAAAAGTGTTTTTAACAGTAAGAGGAGTCATGCTCTTTATTATCTGCTCCTTAAGGAGGGTGAGTTCAGATTTAAGTAGAGATTTCTCGGTCTTAAGCTGGGAAATTTCATCACATGATAGTGCTAAAGCTTCCTTCATACTATCAAATCTAGTAATTACCTTTTCAGCCTTCTTGAATAATTTTTTTCTTGTTCAGCAATCACCTCATCATCATTGATTTTGGAGATTGGAGCAGTTGGTTCAACCTGTGGTCTAATGTATGCTCCTTTCTCAATTGTTTCCTTGCTCCAAGATCACATCGTGAGAATAGCAATCCACAATCGTTTTGAGCCGGAGTGTGAGAAATCCTTGTTCAACGAGCTCGCTGATGGTTGGTCCTTTCTTCTTTTTCACTTCTTGAAAACCTGCAGATTTCTTGATAGTTTATTCAAGGCATTCATATCGGGAACATCCTTCGAGAAGTCATCATCGGAATCATAAGCATCAACTTCATCATCATTTGCCATCAAACAAACGAGTCCATCATCGGAATCTTCATCGCTCTCATCGGAGTCTGTTTCAATCCAAGTTTGTGCTCATTTGCTGGTGCTTCTTCTTCAGCAACCATTCCCTTGTGACGAGTGAACTTGGGAGTGAATTTGGGAGTATGGCTGCTCTTCTTCTACATATATTCAAATTTGGGGATCGGGCAGCTGATGCAAAATGTCCGGGTTTCCTGCAATTAAAACAAACAAGATCTTCTTTCCTTTTTGAATCACTGCTCCTTGAAAACTTTTAAGGAGCTTTGCTGGTAGATCCTTGAATTTGTTGGTTTGAGCCGGATCTTGAGAATTTTCTGAACTTTTGAAATTTCTTCACAAATAAAGCGAAGTCTTCATCATCCATGTTTAATAGCTCAGAAGTGGAAGTTTTGGGATCGGAACTTTTCTCATTTTGTACAGGCGCAGGAATAGGCGCAGGTACAGGCGCAGTTTCTCTGTGCGCCACCATAGCCATAGATTTTGACTTTCCTTCAGTTTCGCTGATTCGTTGGAGTTTGAGTTCGTAAACTTTGAGATTTGCATAAAGGTTCCTAATGTCCATACGTCTAAAGTTCCAGCGTCTTCAAGAGCGCTAGATTTTATGTAGGTATCTTGATCCAAAAGCTTGTAGAAAGTTTACATTCAAATCTTTGTTTGGTAAACTTCATGCCAAGTGAAATACACAGATTGATAATTTCACAGTAACGTTCATAAGTTTGCCTCAAGTTTTCACCGGAGAGTTGAGAGAAATTGTTGAATCTCTTTTTGTACTTCGTATTTCTTGTTCTCCTTGCAAACCGTGTCTCCTTCTATATGCTCTTCAATAGCATCCCATACCTCATTTGCAAGCACAATGCATGACTTGTTGTTTCATAGCCGTGCTTAGAGTGCTTAGAAGAATGTTTCTTGCTTTGCCATCATTTGCAACTCTTCTAATTTCTTCCTCGGTCCATTCTTCCCTTGGTTTGAGAACTGTAGGTTGGGCAGCGTTGGTGCGTGGATTTGGATTCGCCTTCATCGGAACAAAGGTCCATAAACGACGGTGTCATGGAGCCTTTCATCGATTGAGTTGAGATGAGTCAATATGCTGAATTTCCACACGTCAAAATGATCTTCATCAAAGACCGGAACGTGAGTGTAGTTTGCAGTTGCCATAGGTTTTGAG